>PVIY010007789.1:0-80358 GCA_004026745.1 Myrmecophaga tridactyla | reverse complement strand
TTAAAGAAAAAAAAAAGAAATTTATAGTTTTTTGTATATATGTTATTGGTCACAAAAAAAAAGAAGGAAAAAAAAGTCGATTGTGATGATGAAAAAGTATTTAAGCCTTCTAGCCTCCTATATTCTGGAGCAGCTAGAAGGTAAAATGTGAGAGGATGGTATGGTAGCCCATGACAAACTCTGGGATCTGTCCTGTAACCACTTTTTGAAGAGTGCTTTGAAATCTATTGCTTCTTTATTTCTTTGCTTTGTATATATGTTATACTATACAATAAAAAAAGTTAAAAAAAGAAAAAAAGTAGCAGGTTCTCTGCAATAGTGATTTTAAAAACTATCAGCAGCTAATTTCAGTTAAGAACAGAGGTCATCAGAAGATAGAAATAGGGTAGATATTGGGTAACTGGAACTGAAGAGATACAGATTGTGTAATGCGACTGATTGTACAAATTCAGCAATGGATAGCACAATATTACCTAACTGTAATACAATAAAGTTAGAACACTGAATGAAGCTGAATGTGAGAATGATAGAGGGAGGAGGCCTGCGGGCACAAATAAAATCAGAAAGAAAGATATATTTTAAAGATTGAGATGGTATAATCAAGGAATGCCTAGAGTGTATAATGATAGTGACTAAATGTACAAATTTAAAAATGTATGCATGAAGAAGAACAAAGGAATGTCAATAAAGCAGGGTGTTGAAAATAGGTGGAAATTAATATTTTAAAACTTTAATGTGTGAGACTAAAGCAAAAAAATGTTTATTTGGTACAAAATTTATATTTTGACCAGTGCAGTTCCTAATATAAATTATATAATATAACAGCTTAATTGAACACCATAAGTACATGGAACCTTGAGTAGGGCATGAGATTTATAGGTTTGTCCAAAGTGATGTCCCGAGAAATCCCAGAGTGATTTGAACAGTGGATAAAAAAGTATTTGCAAAGTCCCCTTGGGGGAATGGTGAGAAAGGGGGAAAATTCAACTTCCCCAAGTAGAGAATTCTTGATATTCTCACAAGCAGTGGGGACAACCAAAGCAAAAGACTGAGTCCCCAATCTTGGGATTTGTTCATATGAAACTTAACCCCACAAAGGATAAGCTAAGCCTACTTAAAATTAGGCCTAAGAGTCACCCACAAGAGAACCTCTTTAGTTGCTCAGATGTGGCCTCTCTCTCTCAGTCAACATGACAAGCAAACTCACTGCCTTCCCCCTCTCTATGTGGGACATGACTCCCAGGGGTGTGGACCTTTCTGGCAACATGGGACAGAAACCCCAGAATGAGCTGGGACTTAGCATCAAGGAATTGAGAAAACCTTTTTGATCGAAAGGGGAAAGAGAGAAATGAGACAAAATAAAGCATCAATGGCTGAGAGATTCCAAACAGAGTAGAGTGATTATCCTGGAGGTTACTCTTACACATTAAATAGATATACACCTTAGCCAAGATGCAATGGAGAGGCTGGAGCGAACTGCCTGAAAATGCAGAGCTGTGTTCCAGTAGCCATGTTTTTTGAAGATGATTGTATAATGATATAGCTTTCGCAATGTGACTGTGTGATTGTGAAAACCTTGCGTCTGATGTTTCCTCTTATCTACCTTATGGACAGATGAGTAAAACATGGATTAAAATAAATAAATAACAGGGGAAACAAATGTTAAAATTATAAAAAAAAAACTGTCCAGCAGCAAATTCCAGACACTTCTTAAAATTCACCCCTAAAATCCTGTTCTAAAAAAAAAACTAAGCATAAACATATAGGAATAGATAATTCTAATCCATTTTCGTTGGTAAACAGATGAATGTGCAGATGAATTAAGGGTGTTGAATTCTAGCAGCTAAACTGGTTTTAGGTGTTTTTCCCACACAAAAGCAAGGAAGTGAGCACAGAGTCTCTGTGCAGGCCTATTACTAAATAAGTCAGCTCTTCTTTCAGTATCACCAGGTAGGTACTGCTATACTCAGGAACATTCTGAGTAAATCTTAATTTGTTTTTAGATAAAAATCAAGAGTGCTCATCAATGATGAGACATTTAGGCCAGCTGAAATGAAAAAACTGAATATTAACTAAGCATGTGAGTGATCCTTGAAACAATTCTAAGAGCAGTGTTAGTTAAGGAGGAAGAAAAATGAAAATAGACAGTTCGCTGCACGAAATATAAAGTATAACATAGCAATGCAAAACAAACGTAAAAAATACGTCATGCTGAAAATATAGAAGTCTCTACAAAATTAAATTTTCAGGCACAGATACTGTCAAATTTGGATGGACAATCTTCCAACCACCTCATGAAAAACAGGGAACTTTATCCCTCCTCTGAAATGTTTTCTTTTTTTATCTTGGAAAGCAGTTCCTCTTATCTTGGAGAGCAGTTCCTCACACGTGATGCCTAGGAGCACTGCTCTCACCCTCTCCTCCCTGCATTTGCATCTGCATCTGCACCTGCACTCTTCCAGTCATCTTTTGTATGCCACAAAGCTCAGCTTCCTTTTCTAGTAAGACCTGGTCTTGATTCACATCCTCATTCTCTACTTTCCTGTGGCCCCTCTTGAGCCTTTGGAATAGAATTTCTCCCAGTGGAGGTCCTGGGTCACCACCTGTGGCTCCTGCATGTGGGTGACGAGCATCGTCCTCAGCTTCAGGAAGTCACTGTGCTCTGGGTTCCCCACCTTGAGGACTCCCCAAGGAGGAGCAGCCTCTGACCTTCTTACCTTTGGCTTCAATCA
Source organism: Myrmecophaga tridactyla (assembly GCA_004026745.1). NCBI lineage: Eukaryota > Metazoa > Chordata > Mammalia > Pilosa > Myrmecophagidae > Myrmecophaga > Myrmecophaga tridactyla. The sequence continues at coordinate 77,626 of PVIY010007789.1, read as the reverse complement.
ATGATTGGATCCAACCACAGAAAACGGAGTGCTGGCCTTGAGAAGTCTAGTTTGCACTTTAAAATCCTCATCTTCTTCTGACTCTGCATCAGGTAAGAGACAGATTCTGATAGTATGTTCTTCGATTTCATCCAGAATCCTCCTCTTGAGCCGCTCCTGCTCTTTCCTTGGCAACGACAGGCACAAGGCTGACCTTGTGGTGTACTGCCCTCATGAATGCCACATCTAAGGGCTTAAGGCCATGTTCAAAAGGTAAAACACAGTAAAAGCAGCAATGCACTTGATTATCTATGATGTCACGTCAATTCAACCCACTCTCATCACGCAGGTACCATTCAAATTGTTCATGCACGTGAGATAACAGTCTTAAAACAGACCCTGCAGTTGATGGCATCACCACAGCTGGGTGTGTCCACCATGGCCTGGTGCAGCTTGACTCCTTGCTCTGTGATTTCAACCGCTGAAGCTTCAATTTGGACAGTTCTTTCCACTTTCTCTGCTATTCCAGATGTGATTCTTTCTGGGTAGAGATCAGTCAAGAGAAGTCTGCTTATGAGAGTTGATTTTCCTAGACCCGATTCACTGACCACGATTAGCGTGAACTCGAAACCTTTTTTAATAGATTTTAGGTGCATTTGATTAGCAAGATTTGCAAATCCAACACAGCCAGGAGTTTCTGAATTCACAAACTGAGTTGGCTGCTGCTTGGCCATTTTTAGTGAAGTTCCGTCAATCGCTGGCGACTGAAGACCAGGTGTTCCACTAGCATATATTTTTATAATAAGCAATTTCTAAACTGAAGAATAGGTAATTATGATTATCATGACTAGTTTTTACTGATAGTCACATGCTTAAAAACGCTGATAATTAATAGAAAATTGATAAAATGGAAAAACTGGTAAATATTGGTAAAAAGGAAAACTCACTGGATAAGAGATGAGCAAAACCCAACAATTTCCACAAATACCAGCACCTATCCTGTTAGAAAAAGTAATTCCTTTAAAAACAGAACTGGAACTGCGATCTAGAATCAACCTTAACAGGAAATATAACAGATATATATATATATATGTATATATATGTATATATATACATATATATACATATATATATATAAACTATCAAAACCGTGTAAGAGATGTACAAGAAACTATGAGTAAATGCAGAAATTTAACATGTTCCTGGATGAAGACTAATTATAATAAACATTAAAAAATTCCTTTCAAGTTAATTTACAGGCGTAACATAATGCCAATCTAAATACCAACAGGATGTTTTAAAAACAGAGAACAAAAATTATCCTAAAATTTATCTAGTAAAGAAAAAAGAAAGCAAAAAACTACAGAAAACAAATGTAAAAAAGAGGAGTAAAGGAGAAGTGGCGAAAGAACTCTAAATAAATTAAAACATATTCTAAATCCACAATTACTAACATAAAATGTGTTGCTAGCAGAATGGAATGTCCAGAAAAAACACAGCTTGATACAGATATGCTAGAGATTCTTTCTTCAGTATATGTAAGAATTTAATAAATCTTAATGGTAGTGTTACAAGTCTGTGGAGGAAAGAAGCTGGAGTCATTAAATGATGCTGAGACTGAGATCAGCACTTGGCAATAAATAAAATAAATATATGAATAAATAAGTAGATAAACTGATAGCTAGATGGACAGACAGAAAGACTGATAAAATTAGGTTCTTCCCTCAAATGAAACCCCAAAATAATTTCCACATAAATTATCCTTAAATATGAGAGAAAGCGAGATGGAGAGAGAAACAAAAGAACAGAAAAAAATTTTAAAAATTATAATGCTGATCAATTATCCAGTAAGATATGTAAGAACATTAATATGATCAGAATTAATAATATGAGATATATCTTACATGCTCTTCCCACACTTTCTTTTCTCTCTCATATGCTTCCTTTCTCTTTCGCTCTAGTTGTTCTTTTAACACAGCAGCACGTGCATTTGCTTGGGCCTGAAAAAAAGAGTCAACAAAACTACTTATCAGAGAGTACAGTATAGAGTTTCTTTCAGTCTATAAAGACAAGATTTACTTATTAACCAAAAAAGAAGCGTGTGTGTATGTGTGTATGTGTGCGCATGTGTTTCCAGAATAAGAACGTAAGCTCACCCTATATCTTTAGCACAAAGAATATAGGATTTGGCTCACAGAAGATGTTCGATAAATCCCTGTTGAATGAAAATAAATGCAGGGCATTTGTCGAAACCCACAGAACTTACACAACCCAAAGAATATACAACAAAAAGAACAGGCAACAAAACCCTAATATGAACTATGGGCTTTAGGCAATACTAATCTGTTGATATTGGTTTATCAATTGTACAAATGTACCACATTAATGCAAATAATAGGGAAAACTGCATAGCAGAGGAGATACAAGTATATCGGAGCTCTGTATTTTGTGCTCTATCTTCCTATAAACCTGCTCTAAAAAACAAAGTCTGTTAATTAAAGCCAAAAACAAATTTTCCGAAAAATCTAAATAAATAAATGCAGGTATATTTTAATGGAAATAAAAATTTAAAACAATAATTATTATACATTGACTTCATTTCTTTTATTGTCACAAACCTGGCAATAATAAAGTTTTCATTTATTTTTTTCCTTTTTAAGTTATCCATATGAGAGTTTCATGTATTTATCCTGTGGTTTCATTTAATTACTCTTCTAAATATATAAGTAAATGATATATAATATATTAATAATAACAATAATAAATAATAAATTAAATGAAACATGGTATTTTTCAGAAATCAAAAAATGAGGGATAGAGGAGAAAGAAATGACGTCAAGTGAATAAAGTAATTTAACTATGCCCGAGTAAAAACACAAACCTGTACCTCAGGTTTCAGTCTTCTCTAAGAAGACCCGCATTGCTTCTAGCCAGTACCTTAAGAGCTTCGATTCTTTTGCGCCTGGCGTCAGCCTCTTCGCTCTCTTCTTGTCCTTCAATACTATCAGCTTCTTTCTGTTCAAAATAAGTAGATGAGCAAAGCATTCAGGACAGAATCTTCAAATTCAGTGCAGAGATCCGTGGGGAATAATATAAATAAACAGACATTTAAATGTAAAGTGGGCCACCACTCAATGTTGTTAATCTTGCCTCAACTGAACTCTCAGCAACTATTAACGCTTACAGACAATGGAACAAATATAAAAAGAAAATAGCACAAAATGTACTTTGATCCTTCCATGAGTACTACTTAAAATTTCCTCCCGGAATTCTAGAAAAGCAAAAAAAGTCTTATCACTTATAAATAATATAAATAAGATTTACTTTAACCCTATGTAAAGTTTTCTCTACTCTCAATTTTAATGTCTTCATTAGTTTTTATTTTTGAATTAGTGATGCAAGTATTTTTTAAAATGTCACCTAATTACTTTTGTTTGTTTGCATGCTGTATAGCTGGGGTCACATTTCATTCTTTTTCATGTGAGTATCCTGTTATTGCAACACTATTTGAATTTTTGCTTGTTTTTTTCTGTTTGTTTTTGGGCAGTACATGGGCTGGGAATCGAACCCAGGTCTCTTGCCTGGCAGGCGAGAATTCTACCACTGAACTACCCTCAGCACCATCTCTCTTTATCCAATTACTTTTTTGTGTGTGTGCTATATGGCTAAGTCACATTTCATTATTTTTCCATGTGAATATCCCATTATTGGAGCATCATTTGTTGAATTTTTATATTGTTTGTTTTTTGGGAAGTACATGGATCGGGAATTGAACCCAGGTCTCCCGCATGGCAGGTAAGAATTCTACCACTGAACTACCCTTGCACCCACTCTATCCAATTACTTTTTTTTAATTTATTCTCAACCTACCTTTTCACCGCGAAGTTTGGCTCTAATCTGTAGACGCTCATTGAAATTCTGTAGTCTTATTTGTCTCAGCCTTGCCAGATAAACCTACACAGAGAAAAAAAAAAACCCAGCAACTTAATTTAAAAGAAAAACTATTCACATTTTTACTGGTAAAAAAAAACTCAATTTAAGAAAAATGTTAATCTGAACACAAATAATAAAAGTTTTGATATATGGTTAATGGAAATGAAATATTAGCTTTCACATGTTTAATTTTGATCAATTTATTTCTGAAAGGAAGTAAATTATAACTACAAATTTTTAATTTTATCAAAAGAAAAGAAATTCAACTGAGAATACTGAATAACAATTATGAAGCAAAATTATGACACACAGTTTGTCAGTCGAAATATATTAATAGGTATCAACAGACTTATAAAATCCTCAAATAATTGTTAAGAATTTAAACCATGCAAAGAAAGAAGGCAATCAACTCAAAAATGGCTATGTGACGGAGGTAAGCAAACATGCGGAAGCGTACCTCTTCCTCTTTGTTTCTTGGCTTCCCTCCTCTTGAAGAGCTGGACCTGCCTCCATACATAGCTGCCAGGTTTTGCAGGATTCCCTGTTTATTATTTAATGTACTAAGTTTAAGAATGACTAAGGCTACATCATAATTTCATCTAGGAATATCCAGGTGCCAATTTATTTCTTTTGGCAATACTGATCATTTCTAGCTCATAAACCCTGATAACAACCTCTGGCATTTTCCTCCATCAGCTTAGCAAATACATTCAGTGAGAAGAGAATGAAGCAATTAAACCTAAAACATAACTATTCAAAACACAGAACAATTACATTTTTATTAGCCATTTAAGAAAACCAAGATTTTAAAAACTGCCTTGGAGATTAGCTAAATTCCAAACCAAATTTTTCCTCCACAAAGGGCCAATCCATTTCAACACACGTCTATGTACTAAAAACACACACAGGGCAGTACAACAGTGGCTCAGTGGCAAGAATTCTGGCCTGCTGAGCTGGAGACCCGGGTTCAATTCCCGGACCCTGCCCATGCAAAGGAAAACAACACACACACACAATAATATATTTGTGCTCACTACTTCTGAATTGAGCAAATGCACTGTATATTAAAATGTAAATCAAACTCTTTGCATTCAGGCAGATTCTGTTGCTATACTGCAAATGATCATACCCAATCACAAACGGATCCATTTTCTGAGCACAGTTTATTACAATCATGGAACCATTTCCTTATTACAAAGAATTAATAGTCTTCAAAAGAAGTATCAGATTGTAAATTATCCTTCTCTTCTTTTAGCACATAAGTATTCTTCAAGTTTCTCCTCACTTACAACATCCTCTTAGTCCCATTTCCCTGTCTACTGCTCTGATATTCTCTTGCTGAAAGTCCTTTTGTATTCATCATTTTCACTGGCTATAATTTCCACGATACTCCATTATAAAATACATATTCTATAATTTACACAGAAATTAAAAACCTCTCTTCTTCAGTATTTATAATAGCACTCTCTTGGGTTTTTCTAATCTCCAGTTTTATCCACAGATTCCTTTCTTTCTTGGAAAGAAATGTGAATATTCTCTAGAGTTTCTTTTTTGACCTCCTCCTTTTCTCATTCTCCAGGCTTTAACATGTGCTGCCAATTCCTGAATCTAAGGGAACACTGCAGCTCTTTGTCATGATCTAGACTTCAGTGTTTAACCAACATCGGGACAACCGCAATTTTATGTAACAAAGATACCTCAAATAATTTATAAACATGACATTATCATTCCCTTTACCAAATGATCTTTTTTCTATTTCAGTTATTGATCACAATCAGCCACCGAAGTCAATAACCTGAGAATTATCTTTGCTTCCTCTCTCTCACCTGCCACATACAAATGACTGCTAAATTTCCAATTCTATCACTAATAACTCTATAACTCATCCTTTTAGTTTTTGCCTTAACACAGGAGTTCTTCTTTTGACTCTTGAATTTCCCAAAGATCTTTCTAATTTATCGTCTTAACTCTAGTCTCATATCTTCCAGTATACACTCTAAAATGCAGTCAGAGTAACCTTTCTAAAATTCTCTTTTACATCAGTTCCCACTTAAATCTTTCATTGGTTCCCATTAACTTCAAAGATTAATCCAAAATGGCAGGTAAGGCCATTTGTGATTTAGCCATCTTTAGCCTCTTCTCTGCCACTGTTCGGTCATATATGATAGATCCTACTCATTTGTGGACTTTGCCATGATCTCATCTATCTTAAAATGGCTAACTCTACTTGTTTTTCAAAACTTAAATCAAATAAATCCCCTCTGAAAAGCCTTGCCCAGGCTTTTCTCTTGAGTTAGGTGAGTCTCTTCTGACCTACGGCCTGCTCCTTATGAGGGCCTCTGGCAGTAGTAATCACCACAGGGTACTGTCATGGTAGAAGGGCAGCTGGGTACGAGAAGTAAGAACACGCACTTTGGACTCAGGCCAGACCACGTATTTGTCAGTGCCACATAAAAACTGTTGACCTTAAGCAAAGTTACTTAAACGAGCTCTAAGTCTGGGCATGATAATACCACCTACTTCATTGGGTGTGCCAGAACAAAAAAGCATTATTTTATGAGCCTTTCCATGTTCCACCCTGACAGGAAACTCTGCCATTTAGTTTCTTCTCTTCTTCAAGGAGGTCCTGGCATTTTCTAATCGGTTTTTTAACTTTTATAATATAAGGTCAGAGAGTGGGAGAACTGAAGGAAGATAGGAAATAGGCAGAGCTAGGCAAAGAGATGTAGGGTAAGTTCTGAAAAGACATGGGAATAGCTACAGAGTTACCAGGAGAATGGGCGGCAAAGAACTGAGTATTTTAAGGACTGCTATAGACTGTATCTTCCCCTCATGGTGTCTGAAAAAACAAGTAAAGAATAGATTTTTTTTGAAGTTATTAAAAAAAAACACTTTTAAGTTTGAAAGAATTATAGATTCACAGAAAGAAAAAGACATGTAGGTAGTGGGGGAGGAGCTCTTCACCCAGCCTCTCCCAAGTTTATCAGATTGTGTAACTGTAACATGCTATCAAAATCAGGTAAAAACTGAAGGGATTTCACCAGTTATAAATGCACACATTTGCACGTCTGTGTAACTATACAACTTCACCATGCATAGCTTCATGAAATTACCACTAAAAATCAAGAAATTTAACTGTACTACCACCATAAGATTTCATTGTTATAGTCACCTCTCTGTCAAATCCTAAAATGCCTGTGAGTCACTGATCTGTTCTCCATCTCTATAACTTTACTAATTCATTAATGTCTTATACATGAAATCATACAGTTCACATTTTTTTGAGATTAACTGCTTTCACTAAGTAAATTTCCTCGAGGTCCACATAAGTAGTTGCATACATTAGTAGTTCAATCTTTTTAATTGCTGGATATATCACAGTTTGTTCATCCATTCACCTACTGAAGGACATTTGGGTAGTTTCAAGTTTTTAGCTTTTATGAAAACAGGTACTATGAAAATTTTTCTGGAATGCATGCCCAAGAATGCAATAGCTGGGTCTTACAGTAAGTCTACTTGTAGGTTTAAAATGAATTGCCAAACTGTCTTCCAGAGTGGCCTTATCACCTTCCATTCCCACAGTAATGCATATGTCCTTTTTCCACATCCATATAAGCATTTGGCTTGATTGCTATTTTGTAATCTTAGCCATTGTGAAAGGTGTGTAGTCATATTGCAATTGCGGTTTTCATTTGCATTTCTCTAATGTCTAATAATGATACTGAACATATTTTCATGTGCTTACCATCTGTACATCCTTCTGCATGAAATGTCTGGCATGTTGTTTGCCTTTTGTCTCACTGAGCTGTGTGAGAGAGTGTGTGTGTGTGTGTGTGTGTTTAAATGTTGAGTTTTGATGGTTCTTTACATGTTCTGGATACATGTGCTTTCTTGGATACTTTCTCCAAGTCTGTAATTTGAAATTTCTCCCTATTAACTAAATCATTCACAGACCAAAGTTTTTAATTTTGATGAAGTTCACTGTATCAGTTTTTCCTTAAATGGACAGTACTTTTATTTTTTTTCAAACTTTTCTTCTAGAAGTTTTACAGATTTATGTTTTACATAAATGATTCATTTTGAGGTATTATATGAGGTTGAGGTTCTCTTCTTTTCAACCTATGGTTGTCCAATTCCTCTGGAACTATTTAGTGAAAAGGCTATCCCTTCACCATTGAACTGCTTTTTCTTCCTTGATAAAAATTAACTGGACATAATCTTGTGTGGATCTACATTGGGATACTATATACTGCTCTGTTGTTCTATGTGTAGTCCTCAGCCAGGACCACTTTGTCTTGATTAAGTAGCTGTAAGTAAGCCTTAGCATTAGGAAGTCATCCCTCCCATTTTCCTTAGTTTTCATAACTGTTTTAGGTATTCTAAGGCCTTTCCTTTTCCTTATAAATTTTAGAATAAGCTTGTTTACGTCTATAAAAAACTGCTGAGATTTTGATAGAAATTGTGTTAAACTTAGATCAATTTAAGATGAGTGGACATCTTTAACAAGTTGAATCTCCCAATCTAAGAATATGTCTTATTTCGTTTCTTTCACTGGAATTTTTTCATTTGAATCATGGAGATGGTGTCATGTTCTTGTTATTTTCTTAGGAGCAACTACAAACAGTATATATATTTTTACGTCTAAAATCGTAACTGTAGATTGAAGACAATGCCTTCCCTCTATGATAAGGAAGAAGGCATGGATTTTTCCTTGTCATGCTCTCATATGTTATATGGTACTGGGAATTCTAGCTGTTGCAATAAGAAAGAAAAAGAAGTAAGAGATAGGCAGACACCATAAATGTGTCGTGAGGGTCACAACTTATTCTTTTTCCATGTGGCTATTCCCTTATTATAGCACCATTTGTTGATTTTTTTTGGGGGGGGGGTGCAAGGGTGGGGGGATTGCAAGGGCTGGGAATCGAATCCAGATTTCCCACATGGCAGGCAAAAATTCTACCACTGGACTACCCTTACACCCCCTACAAAGAGTATTTTTTTTTAAAGTCAGTTTCTACTTGTTTATTAAACATGCAACAAATTTGTATGTATTGACCATGTATCTTGCGATTATACTGAATTTACATTTTAGCTTTAAGTTTTTTTATATTTTGTGGGAATTTCTGGATAAATAATCACGTCAACTGGAAATAAAGTTTTATTCTTTTCAAATCTGCCTATCTCTTACTTCTTTTTCTTTCTTATTGCAACAGCTAGAATTTCCAGTACCATATAACATATAAGAGCATGACAAGGAAAAATCCATGCCTTCTTCCTTATCATAGAGGGAAGGCATTGTCTTCAATCTACAGTTACGATTTTAGATGTTGAATTTTTGTAGCTGCTTGAGTTTGAGAAAGCTCCTCTCTATTTTTAATGTACTGATAATTTTTATTATAACGGCTGTTGAATTTTGTCAAATGATTTTTCTACATCAACTGAGCAAATTCCGCATCAAATAACATGATGTGTGATTTCTCTTCTTTATCCTGTTTATATGGCACATAAGACTTGATTTCAAACACTGAAACAGACTTGCATTCCTACATAATACTCTATTTCATTATGGTTGAATTCGATTTGCTAAAATTTTGTTCAGGACTTTTGCATCTAAGCTCATGAGAGATATAGTCTATAGTAGTCTTTTATGTGCTGTCTTTCTTTGCCTAGTTCTAGATAATACTGGCCACATAAAATTAATGGAAAATACTCTCTCCTCTTCCATTTTCTGAGGAAAAAAAAAATGTATACAATTTATGTTAATTTTTCTTTTTAAAAATTGAGTTGTGCTGCCTCAGGCCTTGGAGAGGATGGAGCACATTCCTTGGGGTTTGGGGAAAGCCTGGCTGCCACCACATGGAGGGGCTAAGTAAGCATGTGCCCCAGAGATGGCAGAGAGCCCGGGTGCGGCCCCATGCTTGGAGAGTGTGGGGTTGAGAAAAGGCAGCCTGCTATGTAGGCCCTTGGAAAGGGTGGGACTGCTGCTTTCAAAAGCCCTAAAGATAAATGACTCTCAGACTTTGAAGTCTAATGGAGTTTTCCCTGCAGGTTTTCAAAACTGTTTGAATCCTGTGACCCCTATGTTCCTCCCAATTTCTCCCTATGGAAATGGGAATATGTACCTATGATAGTCCCTCCTTTGTATGCTGGCAGCAAATAACTTGTTCTGAGTTTTATATATTAAGAGCCAGAAGAGAATTTTGCCTTAGGAAAAACCATGCATGTAGCTGACTTTGATGAGATTTTGTACTGTTTCTGACTTTGTATTGCATTTGTATTGTTCCTGAAATTGTTTAAGGCTTTCTGATATTGTGATGGAATGAATGTATTTTGCATTTGGAAAAACATGTCTTTTGGGGGTCCAAAGGGTAGAATGTGCCAGTTTTAATTTGTTGTGTACCCCAGAAAAGCCATGTCCTTTAATCTTCATTCAATATTGCTAGGTGGGAGCTTTTTGATTATTCATAGAGATGTGGCCCACCCAATTGTGGGTGGTAACTTTTGATTAGATGGTTTCCATGGAGATACCTCCACACATTAAAGGTGGGGTTTGCTTATTGGAGCCCTTTAATAGGGAACCATTTTGGAAAAAGATACAGTGCCCACACAGCCAGAGAGCTTTAGAGATAAAGAAGGAAAACACCCCAGGGGGAGCTTCACGAAATAAGAAGCCTGGAGAGAAAGCTAGCAGACACTGCCATGTTCGCCATGTGCCTTTCCAGTTGAGAGAGAAACCCTGAATGTCACTGGCCTTCTTGAACAAAGGTATCTTTCCCTGGATACCTCAGATTGGAACTTTCTATAGCCCTGTTTTAATTTGGACAGTTTCATGGCCCTAGAACATGCAAATTTGCCACTTAATAAATTCTCCTTTTTAAAAGCTGTTCCGTTTCTGGTATATCAGAGTCTGGCAGCTAGGACACCAGCACACCAGGAGAGAAGGGCTAGCGGCTGTTGCTAGTGCCTTCCAATGTGACAGAGAAGCCCCAGACCCGATTGACCATTCCTGAGTGAAAGGTATTCTCTTGCTGATGGCTTAATTTGGACATTTTCATGGTCTTAGAACTGTAAATTTGCAAGTTAATAAATCCCCTTTGTGAAAACCAATCTGCTTCTAGTATACTGCATTCTGGCAGCATTAGCAAAGCAAAACAACCATGTTCTCATTCCTGAAGTCCTGAGGTTCCTGGCTAGTTAGTCTTCTTCTTTCTAGCTTTTTAGAATTCTATTATATTAGCCATCAAATATTAGTTGTATTTAGAGGGAAAGAGCTGGGGAAAGTGAGTTTATCCCATCATTCCAAAACTGAGCAGAAGTTATTTTTTCATAGCGAGATTTTTTTAAAACAAAACAAAACTTTTTTTATTGTATAATATAACATAAATACAAAGCAAAGAAAGAAAGAAAAAAATAATTTTCAGAATATTCTTCAACAAGCAGTTCTAGGACAGATCCCAGAGTTTGTCATGGGCCACCATACCATCCTCTCAGATTTTTCCTTCTAGCTGCTTCAGAATATAGGAGGTCAGAAGGAATATTTTTTTAATCATTACAATAGCCTTTTTTTTCCTTTTGTGGTAACATATATACAAAAAAAAAGAAACATTTCAAAGCACAGCACAACAATTAGTTGTAGAACAGATTTCAGAGTTTGGTACGGGTTACAATTCAACAACTTTAGGTTTTTACTTTTAGCTGCTCTACGATACTGAAAATTAAAAGAAATACAAACATACGATTCAGCAATCATACTGGTCTGTCAAACCCTACAACTCCACCATCACCCTTGATTCTTCCATCCCACTCTCCAGGGGTATCTGGGCCATGGCCATTCTAACTTTTTCATGTTGGAATGGTCTGTCAGTAATATGGGGTAGGGAGATGGAACTAGCTGATGTTCTGGAGAGGCTGGCCCTCCAGGTTTCAGTGCTTATCTGGCCCAGGAATCCATCTGAAGTCTAGGTTTCTGCAAAGTTACCCTAGTACATGAAACCTTTGTAGAATCTCATATATTGCCCTCATACTTAGGTTTTTTTATACTGTAATATATCCTATGAAATGACCATTACATCAAAGTTCAGATTTTGGTGAAAACTAAAAGAGATAATGCATACAAATTGCTCAACATAATGCATGGCATAGTGATCTTTCAAAAAACAGTTATCATTACTTACTTGTTGGTTTGTCTATCTCCCTTACTGTTTTTCCTATATTCTCCTCGTAGCATAGAATTTAATATATCACAGTCAATAAATGCGTTTGTATCATTAAAAAGAATCTATGAATACAGAATAAAGTGTTTAATTTTTAACTGCAGGCATTTTTGTATTAGTACAAGTAAATATGGTATGACAATGCGAGTTAAAATAGCAGCACTTCTCAAGAGAAATAATACTCCTTCATTTATTATACAATTAAGAGATTCTTCTGTTAGCCTATTCAACAGAAGAAAATTGATAAATGATTTAATAATCTGGTTACATGGCATAACTGGAGATTTTAATAGAATTTTGTTTCAACTTGCTTTTGAGCAAATGCATAGTAACACCTGTATCTACTCAAATATTAATTTCCCATTTAGCTTCCAAAATGTATTGCTACTTAGTAGTATTTAAAATCAAACATTTATTGGGAGAGGAGGAACCCAGCTATGTCAGAATGCATTTCTTTAATATGAATATATGCATTGCTATACCTAGATTTTCTACTCTTTTCATAGGAAGGATATAACCATAAAGTTATTCCCAATTAACCAAAGCAACAAGAGAAATTCACTCTTGATGTAAAACAAATAGGAGAAGAGAGATTGAAACCAGATATATAGTTTTATATACTTGGCAATGACTCTTCAGTATTTCTTATGTATAAGGTTGTTAGATCATAATTCTTTTCATTTATACTTACCTTATTCCAAACCTTCATTCTGAATACTAACATGTTCAAAATCTCAAAAAAATATCATACCATATGTCCTTCAGCTCGAGCTTTATTCTGCATAGCTTCTTGTTTTCGCTGTAGAAACTCTTCTACTTGTTTAGCTCTTTCCATGGCTAGCTGTCCTTTTTGCCTGAGTAATTCAGACAAATAAAGTCAACCACATTGATTCCAAGAAGTTAATTCCAAATACTACAAAAACTGAAAAACAATACTTCATCTAAATTTTTTTGGGGGGTTCAGAATACAAAGAAAGGCTTAGCTTATATGAAATAAGTCTTTCTGGAATGAAGAAATAGCTCCATACGTATATATAAGCATCTATTTCCTACATCATATTCCGTAATATTTTAAATAGAAATAAAATCTATAACATTTACGCTCCAAACTTTCACAAAAAGGCTTCTCTTACATTTATTTAATCTATTCTACTTATAGACATAAAATTATTTTAGATTGGACCTCAGTAAGTTCCCAGGTAGTCAAGCTCATTTCAGAACTTTGTTTCAAATGTATTGAAGCCAAATTAAAACAGTATCGTAGCAATATAAAAAAAGAAAAGAATAGAATGTTTAATTTTTAAGGATGAGTTTTTGAAAACATAAAAAACTGTGTCAGAATTCCTTGAACATCACATACATTTAAGAGAAATGGATAGGCTAGAGAAAAAATTAAAAACACAGTTATTTGTTCTAATTTCTTCCATTTTTATTTCTGTGTTTTCCTCTGACAATTATGAAAGAATTTAAATATGTTGCACTTAGAATACATACAAAATATGTGTAACCAACATGTATTACTATTTTTATTATTATAACATCTATTATTAATAATATATATATTATTATATATACGTATGTGTGTACATACATATATACATATAACAGATAGTGTTAAGTTCTGGAGATAGATAAATAAATAAAACGCAGTAACAATAATCAGGTAACTCACAGCACAGTATCAACTGACGTTCATTTTAGAGTTGTAGAAGAAAGATGAGTAAGTTATTGGACTGTGATTCTACTTGGATTTTGGCCACAAAGCATACAGACTTCCTACAGCTTTTCTTAGGAGCTATAACTGAGTCATGCTAAGATTTAAAAATTTATGAAATGATGCCTTCCTTGGCTTTCAGTAAGATTGAAGCACTTCTGATTTTCACACCCCAAATGATTATTTCCTTTACATTTATGACTGCTACTGAAACATGCAAATATTTTAAATATGAAATTAAGATTTAAAAACTTAAAACCTGTTTTCCCCCAAAACTCTGAATGAAATTGGTCTAAGGTTTTTAAGCACCTTAAAATCACTTTAAGTGCTTCTTGTGAACTTCTCACAACTGGAATCTTCTAGGATTAGATCATCTCTATAGCTGACTCACAGATATAGCTTCATAGCTAAATCTTAAACTAGTTTCATGCCATCAAATCCAGGTCTTCACTTTATCCAAGACATGTTAATTGAGAATGCTGGGCATACTATGACTGCATTGCATACGTACCATCCTCTAGTCATCATATCATGCAGTACATAACTCTGAGATCAGTAAGGTACAACTGGTCCAGACGTAACATATCTCTAGTATACACACAGGGACAGCTGCATTCTGATCTGCTGTGGCCTCATTTATACACAGCTGGGCCTGAAGAAGGCAGATTAACTTTCTGAAGGTTTGATAAGACCCTCAGGCATATTTTTTAGAGCTGTATACTAATGGTAACTAACACTCTTTGGGGGAATCCCGGAAGCTTTCAGTTCCATCTGCAACCGGATAAAACTGATCTCTCTGCTGTGTATCTTGATTACATTGACTTCCTTCTCTAACTTTAAATAAAACTGTTTCATTTCCCATCCTAAAATTTTGTCTTTGTCCAGTGTTTGTGTGAACCTCAATTCACACAAGCTAATACAGCAGTTGCACAAAATGATTTTACTAAAAACCTGGTTATATGAGTAACTGCTTTGATTTACAGATTTTCATGTAGGATTTGTACAATTTGCATATAAATAATAAGAACTGCTCTATTTATTTTTATAATTTATAAATTTTGCTTCATTGAAAAGTCTTCTAGGCCAGTTTAAATAATCATTTGTATAACTGGCTCTTTCAATCACTAACTTAAATCCTGGAGTAATATTTGTTCAGTATAATTCTTTTTTCCACTCATATAAAAAAACAAGTATTTATTGGATGTCAACTATTTGCCAATCTTATATCTATCATTGAACATACACAGACAAATAAAACAAAGTTCCTACTTGGCCTAGCTACAAAACAGATATTTTTAAGAATATATGATAAGGTTATACCCATACAATCACATATTATTCAGCAATAAAAAGAAACATATTACAGATACATGCTACAACATAGATGAACTTCAAAAACGTGCCTGGTAAAGGAAGTCAGGAAAGAATACATATTGTATTATCATATGTACACAAAACGTCCATTAATAGGAAAATCTATAGAGAGAAAGTAGATTAGTGGTTGCCCAAGGCAGAAATTAAGAGTAAATGCTCAAGAGATCTTATGGGGGTAATAAAAATGTTTTAAAACGGATTTATGGTGATACACAACATGGGAAATTTACTAAAACAGTACTGAATTTTTAAGAACTTTTTTATTGTATAATATAACATCTATATAAAGCAAAGAAAGAAAAAAGCAATAGTTTCCAAAGCACTCTTCAACAAGCAGTCATAGAACAGATCCCACAGTTTGTCATGGGCTACCATACGATCCTCTCAGATTTTCCCTTCTAGCTGCTCCAGAATATAAGAGGCTAGAAGGAATACATATTTTTTATCATCACATTAGATGTTTTTATTTCTTTTTTGTGAAAAATACAATATATACAAAAAGCAATAAACTTCAAAGCACAGCACCACAATTAGTTGTGGAACATATTTCAGAGTTTGGTGTGGGTTACAATTTCTTAATTTTAGATTGTTACTTCTAGCTGCTCTGAGATATTAGAGAATAAAAGAGACATCAATTTAATGATTGGGCAATCATACTCATTTGTTAAATCACATCTTCTCTGTATAACTCCACCATCACCTACTATCCTTCTCTTTAGGGGTGTTTGGGTTCTGGCCAATCTAACTTTTTCATGTTGGAAGAGTCTGTTAATAATATGGGGTAGAGAGATGGAACTAGCTGAAAACATCGAGTTTTACATTTGCAATGGGTGGAGGATATGCAGTATAAAATATGCTTCAATAAAGATATTTAAAAAACAATCAGAAAAAAACATATGATAAGAGCTGTGGAACAGATACCAAAAGGAAATATTTAAGAGGAATAAAGAAAGGCTTACTGGAGAAAGCTTGAAGAAATAATAAAGGAAAAAAAACAAATAAATAAAGGACAAGTACACGTTAATTAGATGAACAGAGAGTGAGTAAAGAAAATACAAGAATAAAAGCACAGAAGTAAGAAGTAGCATGGTTTATTTGGGGAACAATAAGCAGTAGTATGGAGAATAAAGCGTAAAGGAGGGAGTGTCAAGAAAAGAAAGGAGAGAGACGATTTAGCATGCGATCTTGAAGAACCCGAAGGTCTTGCTATAGGCAATGGGAAGCCACTTTCAAGTTCTAAACAGGAATTAAATTTTTCTATTCTAGATAAGCTAATTTCATGAAAAAGATAATTAGAAAAATATTAAGATTTAAGTCAGAGGAGATTAACATGGATGAGAAAAGAAGAGGATCTGAAATAGGTAACAGTGATAGAATGGGAAAAAAGAAGAAAGTCAAGAAATATTTAGGAGGTATAATCAACAGGATGCTATGGCATGTGTAAAAAGAAAGCAATGAGAATACTTCCGCAGGTGCTGGGATTTTTGCAGTGTCAGCAGTTAAAATAAACCTTTCTAGAGTGTACCAATATATATATAAGGAAAACTTCTAAATTAAATTTTTAATTAAATATTACATTGTTTATGGAATTAGGTGTCAAGAAGTTAAAATTGTTCTACTGTGAAGGGATGAGTTGTGTCTTATAGCAATTAAACCACGTGCTTAAAAACCCAAAGACAAGATGATGAACTATACAATCTGTAATTTATGTATAAATTCTTTCATAAATTCTAAACTTGATATGAATATATCAAGGAAATTCTCTTTTAAAACATTAAGGGAGAACTGGATCATAAGATTTATTTTAAATCTAAAATTTCAAGTCAATGAATTTGTATACCCTCAGGCAGTTTATTCCAGATTAAATATTAAAATGGGACACTTGAAATATTTCATTTTACAGTTTATCAATTAAAGTAGGCAAAGACTTAACCCTCGTGATTCATAGACCTCTTGAGGTTCAGATTACATTACGGATTTCAGAAATTTGTGAATGAATTTAAATTGTATTACTAAAGGTTAACTAGAATTATTGATTTAGCATGTTAATCTCTCTATCAGGAGTCAGCACTTTCTGTAAAAAGCAGAGAGTAAATATTTTGTTTTGCAAGCCATACTACACCGCTGAAGCATGAAAGGCAATACATAAATAAATGTATGTGGCTGTGTTCCAATAAAACATTACTTGTGGACAATAAATTTTGAATTTCATGTAATTTACACAAGTCACAAAATATTAGCCTTACAATTTTTCTTTTCAACCATGTAAATTTGAAAAAGCAATTATTATTAGCTCATGGGCCATAAAAAAAATACGACCGTAATTAGTCCACAGGCCATAGTTTGCCAATCTGTGATTTACATATTGATACAACAGGAAAAAAATGTACTAAGAGGCTAATTAATTAATATGATCCTTCAGTAAATATCTTAAAAGATTAATCACAAGATTTTAAATAATCAAATTATACTTGAACTGCAGTTAAAAACTAGAGTTGAGGATAGTTTTGTAGGAAGATGAGTAAAAGTTCCATGAAATAGTTCATTCACCAAAATAATTACTCAACTGGCAAGAACTGGCAAGAATCTACTTTGGAACTCTTGAGTCTACGGAACACATGTGACATTCAGGGAGAAGGTGGATGAAGAGGTTGGTAAATCTTCATAAATACTGGTGAATTCCACCTTCTGTTCAGTGGCTCCCACCCATGGCCCCCACCACATGGCAGAGGTGTGGGGACTGCAGGGGATGCTCTGGGCAGAGCTGATGCCAGGGTGAGCAATAAAGATTTCCTCAAAAACAAAAACAGAAACAAACCGAAATACCAGGTTGTTTGTTCTCACTGCTGATCACAGGATCACAGATTCTGATCACTGGGGAATTGGCACAGAGTGGCCATTTGCTTCAAATCCCACAGGCCAGAGAGTCTTAAAGAGACAGTGTCCTTTTTTCTTTCTCCTCTTTGGGAGCAAAAACTGTCTGGAAAAGTCACAAACTGATGGCTCCAGTCCTCAAAAAGAAAAAACATAGCAATTCCAGAGGAGAGGGAGAATTAAGATTGCATTACAAAAACTTAATATTAAGATGCCCAATTCTCCTACCGATAGGTATGCATAAAAGTTACTTCTGGAGGACCTGAATATCAGATCCTCAGCTAATAATTCTTGCTTTCATCCTTACAGTATTTACTTGCCTTGGGATCTCTTCTATTCTTTAATCTGATATTCGGTCAATTTTT
Source organism: Myrmecophaga tridactyla (assembly GCA_004026745.1). Taxonomy (NCBI): domain Eukaryota; kingdom Metazoa; phylum Chordata; class Mammalia; order Pilosa; family Myrmecophagidae; genus Myrmecophaga; species Myrmecophaga tridactyla. The sequence goes on along the minus strand of PVIY010007789.1, from coordinate 59,174 downwards.
TCTTCACTGATAATTTCTCCCTTCCCCCACAAAACCATACCTTCCCACCCTCCCTTCATGTCTGATTCCAGATTTTTGTTATTTTTAAGTCACAAATGTAGCTTAGTCATAAGTATGAAAATATTAACCTGTAGGTTGGAACTTTTGTTTCGCAGAGATTAGGGTAATGGATATTGTATCCAATCTTAATAATCTCCACTCTTACTGTTGTACCTTCTGGAATTAATTCAGAAGGTGGTGTATTTTATTGTGTGCTTATACTGAGATGAAGAATTATCCATTAAAATTACATTTTATTTTTTTTAACATTTGTTCCCCTTGTTATTTATTTTTAATCCATATGCTTTACTCATCTGTCAATGAGATAGATAAAAGGAGCATCAGACATAAGGTTTTCACAATCACAGACACATCGTGAAAGCTATATCATTATACAATCATCTTCAAGAAACATGGCTACTGGAACACAGCTCTACATTTTCAGGCAGTTCCTTCCAGCCTTTCCATTACTCCTTAACTAAAAAGGTGACATCTATTTAATGCGTAAGAATAACCTCTAGGATAACCTCTCAACTTTGCTTGAAATCTCTCAGCCATTGACACTTTATTTTGTCTCATTTCGCTCTTTCCCCTTTGGTTGAGAAGGTTTTCTCAATCTCTTGATGCTGAGTCCCAGCTCATTCTAGGATTTCTGTCCCATGTTGCCAGGAAGGTCCACACCCCTGGGAGTCATTTCCCACGTAGAGAGGGGGAGGGCAGTGAGTTTGCTTGTTGTACTGGCTGAAAGAGGCCACATCTGAGCAACAAAAGAGGTTCTCTGGGGGTGACCGACTCCTAGGCCTCATTTTAAGTAGGCTTAGCCTATCCTTTCTGGAGTTAAGCTTCATGCGAACAAACCCCAAGATTGACGGCTCAGTCAAATGCTTTGGTTGTCCCCACTACTTGTGAGGATATCAGGAATTCTCCACTTGGGGAAGGTGAATTTTCCCCCTTTCTCACCATTCCCCCAAGGGGACTGTGCAAATAGTTTTTTATCTACTGTTCAAATCACTCTGGGATTTCTCGGGGCATCACTCTGGACAAACCTACAAAATCTCATGCCCTACTCAAGGTTACATGTACGTATCATGTTCAATTAAGCTATCCACATAAATCATATTAGGAACTGCACTAGTCAAAATATAAATTTTGTACCAAATGAACAGTTTTTGCTTTAGTCTCACACAAAAGTTGAAGTTTAAAAATAGGAATTACTATCTATTTTCAATACCCTGTAAAATTGACATTCCTTTGTTCTTTCTCATGCAAAAACATTTTTAAATTTGTTCATTCAGTCACTATCATTATACACTCTAGGCATTCCTAGATTATACCATCTCAGTCTTTATTGTCTATCTTTCCTTCTGGTTTCATTTGTGCCCCCAAGCCTCCTCCATCTATCCTTCTCACATTCAGCTTCATTCAGTGTTCTAACATTACTGTATTACAATTAGGTAGTACTGTGCTATCCATTTCTGAATTTTTACATTCAGTCCTGTTGCACAATCTGTATCCCTTCAGCTCCAACTACCCAATATTTACCCTATTTCTATCTCCTGATGGTCTCTGTTCTTAACTGAAATTCTCCAAGTTCATTCATTAATGTTAGTTCACATCAGTGAGACCATACAGTATTTGTCATTTTGTTTCTGGCTAATCTCACTCAGCAAAATGTCCTTCAGGTCCATCCATGTTGTTACATACTTCATAACTTTATTCTTCTGTCTTACAGCCACATAATATTCCATCGTGTATGTGTGTATATATATATATCACAGCCTCTTTAGCCACTCGTCTGTTGATGAACATTTTGGCTGTTTCCATCTCTTGGCAAATGTACATAATGCTGCTATAAACATTGGTGTACAAATGTCCATTTGTGTCCTTGCCCTCACGTCCTCTGAGTAGATACCTAGCAATGGTGTTGCCAGGTCATACAGTTAATTTTATACTTAGCTTCTTGAGAAACCACCAAACTGTGTTCCATAGAGGTTGTACCATTTGACATTCCCACAACAGTGGATGTGTCTCTTTCTCCACACCCTCTCCAGCACTTCTTGTTTCCTGTTTTATTGATAATGGCCATTTTGGTGGGTGTGAGATGATATCTCATTGTAGTTTTGATTTGCATTTCCCAAATAGCCAAGGAAGTTGAGTATCTTTTCATGTGCCTTTTGGCCATTTGTATTTCCTCTTCTGAGAAATGTCTCTCTAAGTCTTTAGCCCGTTTTGTAATTGGGTTGTCTGTCTTGTTGTTGTTGAGTTGAACAATCTCTTTATACATTCTCGATACTAGACCTTTATCTGATATATTGTTTTTAAATAGTCTCCCATTGTGTAGGATGTCTTCTTACTTTCTTGACAAGGCTCTTTGATGTAAAAAAGTATTTAATTTCATTTATTTACTTCTTTCTTCAATGCTTGGGTATAAGGTTTAGGAAACTGTCTCCTATAATAAGATTTATAAGATATTTCTCTATATTTTCTTCTAACAGTTTTATAGTCTTAGATCTAATTTTAGGTCTTTGATCCATTTTGAGTTAATTTTTGTATAGGGTTTGAGATATGGATCCTCTTTCATTCTTTTGCATGTAGATATCCAGTTCTCTAAGTACCATTTATTGAAGAGACTCTTCTGTCCCAGGTGAGTTGGCTTGACTCCCTTATCAAAGATCAATTGTCCATAGATGAGAGGGTCTATATTTGAACACTCTATTCAATTCCATTGGTAAGTATATCTATATTTATCTTTATGCCAGTACCATGCTGTTTTGACTGCTGTAACTTTATAATATACTTTAAAGTCAGGTAGTGTGAGACTTCCAATTTCATTTTTCTTTTTCAGGATATTTTTAGCTATTCGGGGCACCCTGCTCTTCCAGATAAATGTGGTTACTGGTTTTTCTATTTCTGAAAAGTAAGTTTTTAGGATTTTAATTGGTATTGCAATCAATCTGTAAATCAATTTAGGTAGAACTGACATCTTAACTGTATTTAGTCTTCCAATCCATGAACACGGTATGCCCTTCCATCTATTTATGTCTTCTGTGATTTCTTTTAGCAGTTTCTTGTAGTTTTCTTTGTATAGGTCCTTTGTATCTTCAGTTAAATTTACTCCTAAATATTTTATCTTTTGGTTGCAATTGTAAATGGAATTTTTTTTATTCCCCCCTCAGATTGTTCATTACTAGTATATAGAAACACTACAGATTTTTGAGTGTTGATTTTGAAACCTGTCACTTTGCTGTACTCATTTATTAGCTCTAGTAGTTTTGCTGTGGATTTTTCAGGGTTTTCGACATTTAGTATCATATCATCTGCAAACAGTGAGAGTTTTACTTCTTCCTTTCCATAAAATTACATTTTCAACATACAAAAAATAAAATCCTTAAAAAAAAAAGGCTGTGGAGCCCCCGCCTGGATTTCAGTCGAAATACTCTATTTTCTGAACTGCGACAAGTTACTTATTCTCTCAGTTTACAAAAAATAAAATTAAGTAATTAATAAAGGGGAATAAAAGAACATTTATAATTTATCAACCATTTAACTCCAATAATTGTCTTTCTAAGATTCAATTCTACAGAACTGATGATAAATGAAAACAAAAATGTGGCAGAAGAATTCACAAAAGAGTGCAAATTTACAGACAGCTTGTTAAATTAATGAACTGTATGATTTTTAGTACATTCAGATACTGGAATATACTTCTAAAGAAATTATAATACCCTGGAAACAATTTTAAAATGGGAAAACTTATGGTAAAAATGATAAAACTAAAAAAAATAAAAATCTATGCATCTGATGTGATCCCCATTATGGGGGGGTATGCAAAAGCAACAAAAGAAAATAGATCAAAATCTTCACAGTGGTTGCCTCTGCAGGAACTAATTTTCTTTCTTGTTTTTATATGTACTCCTATATTGCCAAATTTTCTAAAACCAACCTGTATCACTCAGACAAGCAGAAAAAAACATACACAAACGAAAGCCACCTGCGACTATTCTTTAAGTTTTCTTTTTCCCAGTATAGGAAAAGGGAGAGAAGGATAGTGTACTAGTTTGCAAGCTGCTGGAATGCAAACTGGAAAGGTTTTTAAAAGGGGGAATTTAGTAAGTTACAAAGCTTACAGTTCTAAGGCAATGAAAATGCCCAAATCAGGGCACCAACAAGAATTAATTCAAGGAAGGTCCATGGGTTACTAACACCTTTGTCAGCTGGGTAGTCACGTGGCTGGCACCCGTCCCTCCAAATTCTGGCTTAACATTTCAGGAAAACGTTCTGCTGGGTTCCAAGCATCTCCAAACATCATGTGCCTATTCTCCATGTGCCTGGATTTCTGTCAGCTTTACTATGAAGTTTCTGTCGGCTTTGAGGATGCTGTCGTTTCTCTTGTTTCTGTAGGCTCTGTCATTTCTGCCTCTACAAAATGTTTTATCTTTTAAAAGAGTCCAGTAAACTAATCAAGACCCACCTGAAATGGGGAGAGTCAACATCTCTATCTAATAAAAGTTAATACCCTGCTGTAGATTAAAATAAAATTATTGGGGTTGGTCCAAAATGGTGCATTAGTGAGGGGTGGAATTTAGGTTGTTCTCAAGAGCAGCTAGTAATAGCCAGGAACAGTACTGAAGAACTGCTGGGGTCACATCAGTGACTGGACACACAGTGTACCCCAGTATAAAACACTTGGACCGGCTGCGAGCCCCGCAAGAACTATGAGTCCCCCCAAACTGTGGAGGCCGGTGCCCCTTCCCCATGAGCTGGTTCCCAGAAGGGAAAAGAAAGAGACTTCATCAGCAGCAGGGGCTGAGGGCAACCAAGCTCCAATTGTGGAATTAACAAATTCTGACTACTGAAAATAGGCCCCCAGCTCAGATAAACTCAAGAGGTAAAAGTACTAGGGCTTTTTGCACTGGCAGAGGCTTTTTGGATAGGACAGCACAAAATAATTGAAAAGGGCTGGGCCCTAAAAAGAAAGGGGGGCACACAGAACCTGGAGATACACAGAGCAACGTACCAACTTAAGATTTTGATTAACAAACCTGAGGAACAGGGGTCCTGCTCTGAAAAGGATTTTTTTTTTTTTTTGCTTTGTTTATACTACTTAACAGTTCATTGGATAGAAGAGCAAGGCTTCTCAGGCTCCAACTGCCCCAGGTAAGGGTGGAATTAACCTTGACTGGGAGACAAAGAGGCTGATCAGGTGAAAGGAAGTAATTCCCCGGAGCCTGTGTCTTCCCGACGAGAGCAGTGGGGCCAGCTCAGGTGGAATCCCTCCTTCCAAGAATTCAGACCCTAGGGACTGGAAAATTGAAGCACTTAAAGCCAGCCTACAACCTCTCCTCTGCCTCAACCACACCCCCAGCAGGGAGAGTCTGCTGAAGCTAAAAGCACCACATCACTTTAAGCTGGTGGGACCCGCAGGCAGTAAAGCACCACATACTAGGTGGGATAGGAAAAAGAGAGTCCAAAGGCTTCACAGGAAAGTCTGTCAACCTACTGGGTCTCACCCTCAGGGAAAACTGATGCAGGTGACTCTTTCTTCCTTAGAGGAGGCCAGTTTGGCCTGGGAAAATCTGACTGGAGTTTATAATATCTGAGGAGACCCTCCTAAAAGAAAAAAAATGCTCCACATAGGCAGGGTAAGAAACAGAAAAACAAAAACTGAAAAATTCTGATCCGTTAAACAAATGTATGCTAGAGGTTTTAGAATAAGCTGAACTGAATGTCAAAGAACACATAGAGAACAAAGTCATCCAGCAAGAAAATCCTAGATAAAAGAGTGAAAACAATCTCCAGAATAAACTAAGGAAATCAAATGCCTAGATGCCAGCAAAAAATAAGGAGACATACAAGTAAAATCAAAGATATGGCCCAGTCAAAGGAACAAACCAACAATTCAAAAGAGATACAGGAATTGAAACAACTAATTCAGGATGTTCAAACAGAATGCAAAACCTCATCAAAAATCAAATCAACAAGTTGAGGGCATAAATAAGGCAATGAGTGAACAAAAAGAAGAAATCCAGAGTCTGAAAAAACAAATTATGAAACTTATGGGAATGAAAGGCAGAGTAGAAGAGAGATGAAAAAAAATGGAAACCAACAATGTTAAATTTGAAGAGACAGAAGAAAGTGTCAGTGAACTGAAGGAGCAGACATCTGAAACACAACAAGCAAAAGAAAGCATAGGGAAAACAATGGAAAAAAAATGAGCAGGGACAAGGGGAATTGAATGACATCATGAAAAGCACAAATATATGTGTGTGGGTGTCCCAGGAGAAGAGAAGGGAAAAGGAGAAGAAAAACTAATGGAGGAAAAATTATCACTGAAATTTTCCCATCTCTTATGAAAGACACAAAATTACAGATCCAGAAGTGCAGCATACCCCAAATAGGTCCAAATAGACATACTCCAAGACACTTACTAATTAAACTGTCAGATGTCAAAGAAAGAGAATTTTGAAAGAAGCAAGAGAGAAGCAATCAATCACACACAAGGGAAGCCCAATAAGACAATGTGTAAATTTCTTAGCAGAAACCATGGATGTGAGAAGTCAGTGGTTTGATATATTTAAGACCCTAAAAGTGAAAAACTGTCAACCAAGAATTCTATATGCAGCAAAACTGTCCTTCAAAAACGAGGGAGTGTGCAGTGCGACAGTGGCTCAGTGGCACTGCCATGCCAGTGACCCAGGTTTGATTCCCAGTGCCTGACCATGCAAAAAAATGAAATAAAATAAAGTTAAAAATGAGGGGGAAATTAAAATATTTTCAGACAAAAAAGTCACTCAGAATTTTTGACCAAGAGACTGGCTCTGCAAGAAGTACTAAAAGGAGCACTAGAGACACATAGGAAAAGACAGCAGAGAGAGGTGTGGAGAAGAGTGTAGAACTGAAGACTGTCAGTGAAGGTAAAAAGAGAAAAAATTTAGATATGACATATAAAATCCAAAAGGCAAAATGGTAGAAGAAAGTACTGCATTTACAGTAATAACTCTAAATGTTAATGGATTAAACTTCCCAATCAAAAGAGACAGACTGGCAGAATGGATTAAAAAACAGGACCCATCTATATGCTGTCTACAGGAGATTCATTTCTGACCCAAGGACAAACATAGGCTGAAAGTGAAAGGTTGGGAAAAGATATTTCATGCAAACAACAATCAGAAAAGAGCAGGAGGAGCTATACTAACATTCAACAAATTAGACTTCAAATGTAAGCGAATTAAAAGAGACAAAGAAGGACACTATGTATTACTAAAAGGAAAAATTCAACAAGAAGACATAGCAATCATTAATATTTAAGCACCAAGCCAGAGTGCTACAAAATACATGAGGCAAACACTGAAAAGAGAAAGACACCTCTACCATAATAGTTGGAGACTTCAATTCCCTGCTATCATCAATGGATAGAGCCTCTAGACAGAGGACAATAAACAAACAGAATTTGAATAATACGATGAACAAACTAGACTTAACAAACATTTATAGAATATTACACCCCATAACAGCACTTTCTTCATAAGAGCTCATGGATCATTCTCAAGGATAGACCATATGCTGGGTCACACAGCAAGTCTCAATAAATTTAAAATGATTGAAACACTTTCTCGGATCATAAAGGAACGAAGCTGGAAATCAATAACAGGCAGGGGGCCAGAAAATTCACAAATATATGGAGGTTCAAGAACATACTTTTAGACAACCAGTGCATCAAGAAAGAAATTACAAGAGAAACCAGTAACTATGTTGAGGCAAATAAAAATGAAAATAGAACATATAAAAGTTATGGGATGAAGCAAAGGCAGCGCTGAGGGAAATTTATTGCCTTAAATGCCTATATCACAAAAGAAGAAAAGTGAAAAATACAGTAATTAACTGTTTACTTGGAAGAACTAGAGAAAGAAAGGCAATAAATTCCAAAGCAAGGAAAAGGAAAGAAATAACAAAGATTAGAGCAGAAATAAATTCAAAACAATCAAGAAAATCAACAAAAGCAAAAATTGGTTCTTTGAGAAAATCAATAAAATTGATGGACCCTTACTAAGGATGACAAAAAGAAAAAGAGAGAGAATGCAAATAAATAAAATCAGAAATGAAAGAGGAGACATAACCATTGACCCCACAGAAATAAAGTAGATAATGACAGGATTCTATTAGCAACTTAACACTAATAAACTAGACCTCTTCCTAGAAAGGCATGAACAACCAACGCTGACTCGAGAAGAAATAGACAACCTCAATAAACCAAAAACAAGTAAAGAAATTTAGTCATCACGAAGCTCCCAAAAAAGAAAAGTCAAGACCAGATGGCTTCACATATGAATTCTACCAAGCATTCAGGAAAGAATTAGTACCAATCCTACTCAAAACTTCAAAAAAATTGAAGAGGAGGGAAGGCTACCTAACCCATTGTATGAAGCCAACATCATCTTAATACCAAAGGCAGACAAAGATACTACAAGAAAAGAAAATTACAGAACAATATAATAAATATAGATGCAGTAATCCTCAACAAAATTCTTACAAATCAAATCCAGCAGCATATTAAAAGAATTATACAACATGACCAAGAGGAATTTATTCCAGGCATGCAAGGATGGTTCAGCATAAAAAAATCAATTAATGTAGTACACCATATCAACTAATCAAAGGAGAAAAACCACATGATCATCTCAACTGATGCAGAAAAGGCGTATGACAAAATTCAACATCCTTTCTTAATGAAAATACTTCAAAGGATAGGAATAGAAGAGGATGTCCTCAACATGATAAAGGGAATATATGGAAAATCCACAGCTAACATCATCTGCAATGGGGAAAGACCGAAAGCTTTTCCTCTAAGATCAGGAACAAGACAAGGATGTCCACTGTCACCACTGTTCTTCAACATTGTGTTGCAAGGTCTAGCCAGAGCAATTAGACAAGAAAAAGAAATACAAGGCATCAAAATTGGAAAGGAAGAAGTAAAACTCTCACTGTTTGCAGATGATGTGATGCTATATGTCAAAAACCCCAAAAAATTCACAGTAAAACTACTAGAGGTAATAAATGAGTACAGCAAAGTGGCAGGTTACAAGATAAACACTCAAAAATCTGTAGTGTTTCTATACACTAGTAACGAGCAATCTGAGGGGGAAATCAAGAAAAAAATCCATTTACAATTGCAAACAAAAGAATAAAATATTTAGATATAAATTTAACTAAGGATACAAAAGGCCGATACAAAGAAAACTACAGGAAATTGCTAAAAGAAATCACAGACGATCTAAATAAATGGAAGGCCATATTGTTCATGGATTGGAAGACTAAATAAAGTTAAGATGTCAATTCTACCTAAATTGATTTATAGAGTCAATGCAATACCAATTAAAATCCTGAAAACTTACTTTTCAGAAATAGAAAAACCAATAACCAGATTTACTTGAAAGGGCAGGGTGCCCCAAATAGCTACAAATATCTTGAGGAAGAAAAATGAAGACAGAAGTCTCACACTACCTGACTTTAAGGCATATTCAAAAGCTACAGTGGTCAAGACAGCATAGGACTGGCATAAAGTCAGATACACCAATGGAATCAAATTGAGTTTTCAGGTAAAGACCCTCTCATTTATGGACAATTGATCTTTGATAAGGCAGTCAAACCAACTCACCTGGGACAGAGCAGTCTCTTCAATAAATGGTGCCTGGAGAACTGGATATCCATATGCAAAAGAATGAAAGAGGATCCATATCTTATACCTTATTCAAAAATTAACTCAAAATGGATCAAAGGGGTAATGCACGGGTGGCTCAGTGGCAGAAATCTTGCCTGCTGTGCTGGAAACCCTGGTTCAATTCCTGGAGCCTGCCCATGCCAAAAAAAAAAAAAAAAAGAGGAAGAATAAAAAAAGGATCAAAAACCTAAACTTAGAACTAAGACCATAAAACTTTAATAAGAAAATGTAGGGAAATATCTTCTGAAAGTTATAATACGAGGCAGTTTCCTAGATCTTACACCCAAAGCATGAGCATTGAAGAAACAAATAGATAAATGGGAACTGCTCAAAATTAAACACTTATGTGCATCAGAGAACTTTGTCAAGAAAGTAAAAACACAGCCTACGCAATGGGAGACAGTATGTGGAAACCACATTATCAGATAAGGGTCTAGTATTCAGAATACATAAAGAGATTCTTCAACTCAACAACAAAAAGACAAAGAACACAATTAAAAAATGATCAAAAGGCATGACCGCACACTTCTCAGAAGAGAAAAAACAAATGGCTAAATGGCACATGAAAAGATGCTCAACTCCACTGGCTATGAGGGAAATGCAAATCAACCACAATGAAATATCATCTGACACACGCTAGAATGGCCATTATCAAAATAAAAAACCAAAAAAAATAGAAAACAACAAGTGTTGGAGAGTGTGTGGAGAAAGAGGCACACTTATCTACTGCTGTTGGGAATATGAAATGGTACAACTGCTGTGGAAGGCAGTTTGGAAATTCCTCAGGAAGCTAAATATAGAATTGCCATATGATTCTGCAATACCGCTGCTAGGTATCTACTCAGAGGACATGACGGAATGGACACAACAGACATCTGCACACCAGTGTTTATAGCAGCATTATTTACACTTGCCAAGAGATGGAAACAGCCCAAATGTCCTTCAGCAGATGAGTGGCTAAATAAGCTGTGGTATTTACATATGATGGAATATTATGCAGCTATAAGAGAGAATAAAGTTATGAAGTATGTAACAACATGGATGGACCTTCAGGACATTATGCTGAGTGAGATTAGCCAGAAACAAAATGACAAATATTGATATGAACTAACATTAATGAGTGAACTTGTAGAATTTCAGTTAAGAACACAGGTTATTAGGAGATAGAAATAGGGTAGACATTGGGTAACTGGCGCTGAAGGATACATATTGTGCGATAAGACTGTAAAAATTCAGAAATAGCACAATACTATCTGACTGTAGCACAATAACATAAGTACACTGAATGAAGCTGAATGTGAGGATGAAAGAGGGAAAAGGGCTTTTTGGGGTACATGTGAAAACAGAAGGAAACATAGACAATAAAGACTGAGATGGTATAATTTAGGAATGCCAAGAGTGTACAATGATAGTGACGAAATGTACAAATTAAAATGTTTTTGCATGAAGAACAAAGGAATGTCAATATTGCAGGGTGTTGCAAATGATCATTCATATTTTAAAACTTCAACTTCTGTGTGCGACTAAAGCAAGAAATGTTTATTTGGTGCAAAATTTATATTTTGACAACTGCATTTCCTAATTTAACTTATATGGACAGTTTAATCGAACCTGGAACCTTGAATGGGGCATGAGACTTTATTGGTTTGTCCAGGTTAGCGTGAGGCCCCAGGCCCCGATAAATCCTAAAGTGATTCGAACAGTGAATAAGGAAGTATTTGCGAAGTCCCCTTGGGAGAAAGGGGAAAAATTCAACTTCCCATTTGGAGAATTCCTGATATTCTCGCAAGCAGTGGGAACAACCAAATCAACAGGCTGAGTTCCTCAATCTCAGGGTTTGCCCTAATGAAACTTATTCATGTAAAGGATAGGCTCAGCCTACTTAAAATTAGGCCAAAGAGTCACCCCCAGAGAACCTCTGTTGTTGCTCAAATATGGCTTCTCTCTCTCAGCTGACACGGAAAGCGAACTCACTGCCCTCCCCCCGCCATGTGGGACATGATTGCTGGGGGTGTAAACCTTCCTGGCAACATGGGACAGAAATCCTAGGATGAACTGGGTCTCAGCATCAAGGGACTGAGAAAAGCTTCTTGAACAAAAGGGGGAAGAGAGAAATGAGACAAAATAAAGTGTCAGTGGTTGAGAGATTTCAAACAGATTCAAGAGGTTATCCTGGAGGTTATTCTTATGCATTATACAGATATCCCCTTTTTAGTTTATGGTGTATGAGAATGGCTAGAAGGAAGTATCTGAAACTGCAAAGCTGTGGTCCAGTACCCATGTTTCTTAAAGATGACTGTATAATGATATAGCTTTTTTTTTCATGGGCAGGCACCAGGATTTGAACCCAGGTCTCCAGCATGACAGGCAACAATTCAGCCACTGAGCTACCCTTGCACCACCCAACAATAAAGCTTTTGCAATGTTACTGTGTGATTGTGAAAACCCTGTGTCTGATGCTCCTTTTACCTACGGTATGGACAGATGAATAAAATACATGGATAAGAAATAAACAAATACAAAGGATAGGTCAAGAAAAGAACAATAAAAAAAAAAAGAAACAAATAATAGGGGGAACAAATGTTAAAATAAATTGAATAAATTGAAATGCTAGTGGTCAATGAGAGGGAGGGTAAGGGGTATGGCATGTGTGAATTTTTTTTTTCTTTTTTTTTTTTTGTATGCTGTGGTAACATTTCATTATTTTTCCACGAGAGTATCTCGTCATTGCAGTACCATGTTAAATTTTTGATTGTTTGTTTTTTGAGAAGGACATGGACCAGCAATCAAACCTGGGTCTCCAGCATGGCAGGCAAGAATTTTACCACTGAACTACCCTTGCACCTGCCTCTTTTTTCTTTTGCTGGAGAGATGTCAATATTCAAAAAGATGATCATGGTGATGAATACACAACTATGTGATGGTATTGTGAGCCACTGATTGCTACTATATCAAGAATGTATGTCAAGAATGTTTGTATGTTCGCTTGTTGTTTACAATAAACATTAAAAAAAAACATTATAAAACCACAGTGGTCAAAACAGCATGGTACTGGCACGAAGATAGAAGTATTGACCAATAGAATCAAATCGAGAGTGCATAAACAGACCACCAAGTCTACGGTCAGCTGATTTTTGACAAGACCCCCAAATCCACTGAACTAGGATAAAATAGTCTTTTCAATAAATGGGCATGGGACAACTGGATATCAATAGCCAACTGAACGAAAGAGGACCTTACCTTACACCCTATACAAAAATGAACTCAAAGTGGATCAAACACCTAAATATGAGAACTAAGACAATAAAGCTTCTAAAAGAAAATGTAGGGAAACATCTTCAAGACCTAGTTGTAGGAGATGGCTTCCTAAACTTTACACCCAAAGCACAAGAAGCAAAAGAAAAAAATAAATGGGAACTCCTCAAAATCAAAGCTTCTGCACCTCAAAAGACTTTGTCAAAAATGTGAAAAGGCAGTCAATTCAAGGGGACAAAATATTTGGAAATCACACATCGGACAAAGGTATGATATCCTGTATATATAAAGAAATCATACAACTCAATAACAGAAAAACACCCCAATTATAAAATGGGCTAAAGATATGAACAGGTATTTTTCTGAAGAGCAAATACAGATGGCTCAAAAGCACAGGAAGAAATGCTTATTTTCACTGGCTGTAAGGGAAATGCAGCTCAAGACTACAATGAGATACCACTCCACCCCTATAAGAATGGCTGCTAACAAACAAACAGGAAACTATAAATATTGGAGAGTATGTGGAGATATTGGGACATTTATGCACTGCTAGTGGGAATGTATTATGGTACAGCCGCTATGGAAGAGCTTGGTGAGTTGTCCTATGACCCAGCAACAGCACTGCTTGGTATACACCCAGAAGAGCTGAAAGTAGTGAATACAGACATTTGCACACCGATGCTCATAGCAGCACTGTCCACAATCGTCAAAAGACGGGAACAATCTAAATGCCTATCACAGACGAGTGGATTAACAAAATGTGGTATATACATACCATGGAATATTAAGCAGCAACAAGATTAAATGACATCCTGAAGCACATGACAAGATGAATGAGCCTTGAGGACTGTGTTGGTTTGAAAGGAAGTATGCCCCCTAAAAAAAGCCATGTTTTAATATAAATCCCATTTCATAAAGGTAGAATAATCTCTATTCAATACTGTATGTTTGAAAGTGTAATAAGATCATCTCCCTGGATGATGTGATTTAGTTAAGAATGGTTGTTAAACTGGATTAAGGGACGACATGTCTCCACCCATTTGGGTGGGTCTTGATTAGTTTCTGAAGTCCTATAAAAGAGGAAACATTTTGGAGAATCAGAGATTCAGAGAGAGCAACAATACAGAGAGTCCACCAGCCAGCGACCTTTGGAGATGAAGAAGGAAAACGCCTCCCGAGGAGCTTCATGAAGCCGGAAGCCAGAAGAGAAAGCTAGCAGATGATGCCTTTGCCACATGCCCTTCCAGCCGAGAGAGAAGCCCTGACTGTGTTTGCCACGTGCCGTCTCACTTGAGAGAGAAACCCTGAACTTCATCGGCCTTCTTGAACCAAGGTATCTTTCCCTGGATGCCTTTGATTGGACATTTCTATAGACTTGTTTTAATTGGGACATTTTCTCGGCCTTAGAACCGTAAACTGGCAACTCATTAAATTCCCCCTTTTAAAATCCATTCCGTTTCTGGTATATTGCATTCTGGCAGCTAGCAAACTAGGACAAGGACATAATGCTGAGTCAAATAAGCCAGATACAAAAGGATAGATACTGTATGACTCTACTTTTATGACCATGGTAAAGGTGAAATCAGAGGCTTATAATACAGAATATAGGAAACTTAGAGATATATAGACGCTAGAGCTAGATGAACAGTTAGCTAATGAGGCTGAGCTCAAATGAAAGGGAATGGAAATGAAGGCAGTTCTCTAGCGTATCTATTACTAATATTACCATATTGAAGGTGAACAAGATTGAAAGGGGTTGTATAGACCCTATGTATTCCTCTGAATGACACTAGAAATATAAATGGGTCCTTGCAGAAACTGTTTCAAGGGTGTGACAGGGAGTATTTGGGTCTGGGGTGCAGGTGTGGGGGGGGTGGCTGCTGTTGCATGCTGTGGGCTGTGTTTAGCAGGAAAACATCAGCAGTACCACTGCAAAATAGTAGGGGTAAAAAATGGGGAGGGACAAGAATTAAGGTGAGGTTTAGAATTCCTATTTGGCGAGGGTGTGTTTATTGGTTATCTTTCTCTTGGGAACAATGAAATTATCTAAAATTCAGAGTGTTGATGGACTGTGGATTTTGAAAAAAAAAAAGACTGAATAGAAGGGATGGAACAGTAGAAGACAGAAATGAGAGTCATTAAAGTCAATTTGCAACAACTATAAATATATACAAACATTCTAAGTTTGATACAAACAATCCAATGTAGCCGATTATAAGTCGTTCTGTGATGTTGGGTTCTGGTGTCAACTTGGCGAAGTGATGATATCTATGCGTCTGGTCAGGCGCACACTGGCCTGATGGTGGCTGCAAGGATATTTCATGGCTGGCTGATCAACCAGAAGTCTGGGACAGTAAACCATCAGTCAGTTGATTGTATCTGTGGCTGATTACATCTGCAGCTGATTATATCTGTGATCAGTTAAAGGCACGTTTAGTACAATAATCCCGTCAGCTGAAGACTTTTAAGAGGAGAGACTTTTCCACTGCTTCAGCCAGCCAGTCTCTCCTGTGTAGTTCGTCCAGACCCTGCATCAGACCTACCAGCTTCACAGCCTGCTTTATAGATTTTAGACTCTTCCATTTCCACAGTTGTGTAAGACGTTGTTATAAATCTTACATTTACAGATATCCCGTTGCTTCTGTTTCTCTAGAGAACCCTAACACACTCCAGATATGGGTTTGCCTTCCTTCCATGTAATACTTACTCAAAAAATCCACCTTAACCACCATCATGGTACTCTCCACAGCACTGCTTCTGATCAAGGAACCCACTTCATAGCAAATGAAGTGGGGGAATGGGCACAGGCTCACGGAACTCTGGTCTTACCATGTTTTCCATCATCCAGAGGCAGCTAGGTTGACAGAATGGTGGAACGGCCTTTTGAAGACTCATTATGGTGCCAGCTAGGTGGCAATACCTTTAGGGTTGGGGTAGTATTCTCCAGGAGGCTGTGTATGTTCTGAATCAGCATCCATTGTGTGGGAGCTGTTTCTCCCACAGCCAGGATTCACGGGTCCAGGAATAAAGGGATGGACATGGGAGTGGCACCACTCATTACTATCCCTAGTGATCCACAAAGAAAAGCTTTGCTTCCTGTCCCTGAAACCTTAAGCTCTGCTGGTCTACAGGTCTTAGTTCCAAACGGAGAAGTGCTTCTATGAGGAGACACAACAATGATTCCACTGAACTGGAAGTTAAAACTGTCATCTGGCCACTTTGGGCTTCTCATACCACTGAATCAATGGGCATGAAAGGGGATTACTGTTCTGTCTGGAGTGATTGATCCTGACTATCAAGGGGAAATAGGACTGCAACTACACAATGGTGGTAAAGGGTTTTCCTGGAATATAGGAGATCCCCTAGGGCATCGCTTGCTACTACCATGTCCTGTGATTAAAGTCAATGGAAAACTGCAACGACCCAATCCAGACAGGACTACCAATGGCCCAGAAACTTCAGAAATGAAGGTTTGGTTCACACCACTGACAAAGTAAGTACCAGCTGAAGTACTTGCTGACAGTAAAGGGAACATGGAATGGGTAGTAGAAGAAAGTAGTCATAAATATGAACTATGACCACGTGACCAGTTTACAGAAAGGAGGATTGTAACTGTATGAATATTTCCTCCCTGTTTTGAGTATGTTTGCATTTGTACATATGAAAATATCTTGTTTTCCTATTATCATATGACATAAGTTGTACTGTTCATGTTATAGTATTTAAGTCACAGGATACGAAGTTTAAGAGTGAATGCTACATGGGTTACAATTCCACAATTTTAGGTTTTACTTCAAGCTTCTTTCTCTAAGATAACGGAGACTAAAAGAGATATCAGTGATTCAGCAATCGTATTCATTTGTTAAATCCTATCTTCTCTGTATAATTCCACCATCACCTTTGATCTTTCTATCCTTCTCTTTAGGGGTGTTTGGGCTATATAACAACTCTGAAATATGTTCTACAACTAATTGTGATGCTGTGCTTTGAAATTTATTGCTTTTTTGTATATATACTATTTTTCACCAAAAAGAAAGAAAAAGAATCGATTGTGGTGATAAAAAAATATTTAAGCCGTCTAGCCTCCAATATTTTGGAGCAGCTAGGAGGAAAAACCTGAGAGGATTGTATGGTAGCCCATGACAAACTCTAGGATCTGTCCTGTAACTACTTGTTGAAGAGTGCTTTGAAAACTACTGCTTTTTTATTTCTTTACTTTGTATATGTTATACTATACAATAAAAAGTTAAAAAAAAAAAAAAAAAGAATGACTATTACCTAAGGACTTACACCCTGTTTTGGAAAGATAGAGTGCATTTCTGTTTGTACATACGACAGCTGAGCACTGTTAGAAGTTATTGCATTCTATTTGGAAATTAAGCCTGTTTCAAGGTGATGTCTATAGCTGGTAAGTTTACAGAGGTGGGCTGTGATGGACAGGTTCTGGTGTCAACTTGGCAAAGTGATGATGCCCAGTTGTCTGGTCAGGCAAGCACTGGCCTGACAGTTGCTGTAAGGATACTTCATGGCTGGCTGATAAACGAGAAGTCTGGATGGTACATTAAATCAGCAGTCAATTGATTGCATCTGTGGCTGATTACAACTGTGTTCAACTAAAGGCATGGTTTGCACAAATAAGATAAACCAATTAGTTGAAAACTTTTAAGGAAGAACAGAGGTATTTTTCCACTGCTTCTTCAGCCAGCAAGCCTCCCCTGTGTAGTTTGTCCAGACCCTTTATCAGAGCTGCCAGCTTCACAGCCTGCCTTACAGATTTTGGATTCTTCCATTTCCACAGTTATGTGAGACATTCTTATAAATCTCATAATTACAGATCTCTCCTGTTAGTTCTGTTTCTCTAGACAACCCTACTAACACACATTTCAATTGTGAAGAACTAAAAACATTCTGGAGGATTACAGATTAAAGAAGTATACAATAATTTCCCCAATTTCTTTATATTAAATCCATTTATTTTAGCAGATTCTAATTAAACAAAATAAAGCCAAAAACAATAAATACTAGAAAGAGCAATAACAGAAGATAAAAGCCTCATATAAAATTTAACTTGCCATTTTATAAAATACGCATCTGTGTGAGTATGTAGCCTTTTTTCCTCAAAAATGAGCAGAATCTACAATTAGCTTAACATTCCAGGCCAGTGTATATAATACATAATGAAAGCATAAAGTTAATTAGTATCTTCCTCAGCTATTTCCCTCCCTTCAGCTACATGTTTTTTTAATTAGAGAATTTGTGGTCTTACAGGCAAATAACGCATAAAATACAGAATTCTCATTTACCACCTGTTGTAGTTTGAAGCTGTATATGCCCCAGGAAAAACATGTTCTTAAATCTAATCCATTCCTATGGGTGTGGAGCCATTGTAAGTAGAACCTTTTGAAGAGCTACTTCATTTAAGATGATCCCCCTTCATTCAGGCTGGGTCTCAATCCTACTACTGGCGTCCTTTATAAATGGAATAAATATAGAGAGGAATGCCATGGAAGCAAGAAACTGAAAGCAGTGAAACCCGGGAGAGAAGGGAGAGACCAACAAAAGCTACCATGTACCTTGCCATGTGGCAGAACAGTCAAGGATCACTGCCAATCAGTCCTTGGGAAGAACGCATTGCCTTGATAAAGCCTTAATTAGGACATTTTCTCGTCCTCAAACTGTAAGCTAATAAATTCTCATTGTTTAAGTCAATGCATTTTACAGCATCTGCTCTAAGCAACCTATGACACTAAAACACCACTTATTATTAACTCCTTGCATTGGTGTGAAGACTTGCTACAATTGATGAGCGCATATTTTTATAACTGTACTATTAAGTTAAACCATGGACAATGTTTAAGGTTCACTGTTTATGAAGTACAGTTCCATGGATTTTTAAAAAAACTTTTTATACCATTACCACAAAATCAACCTAACGTTTCCATGTTTCCCCTTTTAACCATTTTCAAATATAAAATTCAGGGCTGTTAATTATATCACAACATCATATGATCATCATCACCATCCCATAACCAAAAATTTCTTTCATCATCACAAAGAGAAACTCTATTACATGTTAAGATGTAACTCTAGGGTGGGCCACGGTGGCTCAGCAGGCAGAGAGTTCTTGCCTGTCACGCTGGAGACCCAAGGTTCAATTCCCGGTGCCTGCCCACGCAAAAGAAAAAAAAAGGTTTAAGTCCTGATTTCCTTCCCTACCCCATACCTTTGTAACCTAACTTCCAGATTTTGACTTGAATTTCTTATTCTAATTATTTGATATCAGTGAGCTCATACAATATTTGTTCTTTTGTGTCTTGTTTATTTCACTCAATACAATGTCTTCAAGATGCAACCATAAGTTCATTCCATTTTATAACTGTTATTCCCTTGTGTGTATATATCACTCTTTCTTTAACCATTCATTGATTTAAACATACTTGACTTGCTTCCATTTTTTAACAATCGTGAATAATGCTCCTATGAACACTGGTGTGCAAATATCTGTTCAAGTTCCAGCTTTCAATACTTTTGGGTATCTACAGAGTAGTGGGATTGCCAGATCATATGCTAATTCTACACTTAGCTTTCTGAGGAACAGTCAATCTGTCTTCCACAGAGGCTGCACACCATTGTACATTCCCACCGACAATGAATCAGTGTTCCTATCTTTCCACATCCTCTCAAACTCTTGTAATTTTCCTGTTTTTTTAATGAAATGGAATCTCATTGCGGTTTTACTTTGCATTTCCTTAATAGCTAATGAGGTTGAGCAACTTTGCATGTGCTTTTTGACCATTTGTATATCTTCTTTGGAAATATGTCTATTTAAGTCTTTTTCCATTTTTAAATTGGGTTAACTTTTTGCTAAGCTGAAGATTTTCCTTATACATTCTGAATTTTAAACCTTCATCAGATATGCGGTATCCAAATATGTTCTCCCATTGAGTAGGATGTCTTTTGACTTTGATGATAAAGTCCTGCACTCACAGAAGTTCTAAATTTTGATGAGATCCTACTGATACAATTTTTTTTGTGTATGCCTTGTGCTTTGGGTATAAAATAAAAAAAAATTTCCTAACACAAGGACATGAACATGTTCCCTACATTTTCTACTAGGAGTTTGATAGTTCTGATTCTTACATTTAGGTCTTTGATTCATTTTGAGTGGTTTTTGTATATGGTGTGAAGTAGGGATCCACATTCATTCTTGTGCAAATAGAGATCCAGTTTTCCCAGCACCATTTGTTGAAAAGACTATTCTTTCCCAAGTGGCCTTTGCACCCTTATCAAATATCAGTTGGTCATAATGTGAGGATTGATTTCTCAGCTCTCAATCTGATTCCATTGGTTTATATGTCTGTCTTTGTGCCAGTACAATGCTCTTTTGATTGGAGAGGCTTTGTAATAAGTTGAAGGTTGGGCTGTGTGAGCCCTTCAACTTTGTTCTTTACCAAGATGGCTCTAGCTATTCAGGGACCCTTACCCTGCTATAAAAATTTGATAACTGGCTTTTCCATTTCTACAAAGGTTGTCAGAATTTTTATTAGGATTGTGTTGAATCTATAAATTGCTTTGGGTAGAATTAACATCTTGACAATGTTTAGTCTTCTAATTCATGAAAATAAAATGTCCTTCCACCTATTTATGCCCTCTTTGATTTCTTTTAGCACTGTTTTGTACTTTTTCACATACAGGTCCTTTAGAACCTCAATTAGATTTATTACTTGATACTTCATTCTTTTAGTTGCCATTGTAAATTGAATTTGTTTTCTTGATTTGCTCTTCTGATTGTTCATTACTACTATATACAAGCACTACTGATTTGGGGGTGCTGATTTTGTTATCTACCACTACTTTCTGAGTTTACTGATTTGTTCTAGGACCTCTGCTTAGGATTTTGCAGGATGTTGTGTACACAGAGTCAAGTCATTTGCAAACAGGGAAAGTTTTACTTCTTACAATCTATTTTGGATGCCTTTTATTTCTTTTTCTTGCCAAATTGCACTGGGTAGAAATTGAAGTACAATATTGGATATCAGTGGTGACAGAGGGTATCCATGTCTTGTTCCTGATCTTAGAGGAGAAACTGTCAGTCGTCCACCATTAAGTATTATGTTTGCTGTGGGTTTTTCATACATGCCCTTTATCATGTTGAGGACATGTCTTTCTATTCCTATTTTTCTAAGTGTTTCAACAAGAAGAGGTTCTGAATTTTGACAAATGTGTCTTCTGACTTAGTTGAAGTGATCATGTGTTTTTTTCCTTGCATCTGTTAATGTGATGTATTACATTAATCAATTTTCTTAATTTAAACCACAATTCCATATCAAAGATAAATTCCACTTGATCATGGTATATAATTCTTCTAATGTGCTGTTGCAATCAGTTTGGTAGTATTTTGTAGAGGATTTCTGTTCTTATATTCATAAGGAATAAGGTCAATGCTTTTTCCTTTCCTGAGATATCTGTGTCTGGTTTTGGTGAGATGGTGATGATGGTCTAGTAGAACGATTACAGAGTGTGCTCAACTGTTCAGTTTTTCGGAAGAGGTTGAGCAGGATTGGTGGTAAGTTTTCCAGGAATGCTTGATAAAACTCCCCCTGTAGTATGGACAGATGAGTATAAACATAAGGATAAAAAATAAATAGAGGACATAAAGGGTTAAAAAATTGGGTAGCCTGAAATACTGGTGGTCAGAGAGAGGGAGGGTTAAGGGGTATGAGATTTTTCTTTTTTATTTATTTTTCTGGAGTGATGTAAATGTTCTAAAAATGATCATGGTGATGAATACACAACTATGTGATGATATTGAGAGCCACTGAGTATACACCATGTATAGGACAGTAAGTGGTGTGAAGATTTCTCAATAAAAATATTTTTTTAAAAAAGAGTTAATATAGATAAGTCTCTCCAAAGTCTACAGGGTTCCCATCTCTTATCCTTTTGCTAAACCACAACTGTTATATCAGCTTTCTACGTGATTACTCTGTTGTAGTGATATACTCAAACTGAAAAAAATAAACCTTAGCTTTTATTTTTATGCAATTAAAAAAAAAATTTCCCCTGGTAAAGTCATGTGTTTCTGGGCTTTTCTTTATTAGGAGGTTATTTACTAGTTATTGGTTTGTTTAGGTATTCTATTTCTTCTCAAGTCAGTGAAGGGCACATGCGTGTTTCTAGGAGTATTTCCATTTCATTTAGGTTATGTAATTTGTTGGCATGCAGTTGTAGTATCTACTTTTATATTCCTTTTTAGTTTGGTGGGGTCAGCAGTAATGTCCCCATTTCTATTCCTCTTTTCTTTTTTCCTCATTGCAGCTAAAGGTTTTTCAATGTTATTGATCTTTTCAAAGAAGTAACTTCTGACTTTGTCAATGCTCCCTATTTTTTTTTCTTCAACTCTCTATTTCATTTATCTCTACTCTAACTTTGTTATTTTCTTCCTTTTGCTCAATTTGGTTTTAGTTTGTTTTTCTTTCTCTAGTTCTCCAATTTTGAGGTTAGGTGTCTGATTTGAAATCTTTTTAATTAAGCATTTAGAGGTATATATTTCTGTTTAATCACCTTTGCTGCCTCCCATAATATGCTATATTTCATTTTCATTCACCACAAGATATTTCCTAATTTCCCTTGTGATTCCCTCTTTAACTCAATGGCTGTTAAAAATGCATTTTTAAATTTCCACATATTTCTGAATTTTCCATTTCTCCCTGTTATTGACTTTTCGTTAATTCCATTGTGGTCAGAGAAGATACACTGTATCATCTCAATACTGTTTATTTCAGCAAGATTTGTTTTGTGATCTAACATATGGTCTGTCATGAGAATGATCCAAATGCACTTAATGTGTATTCTGTTACTGTTGGCTGAAGTATTCTATATATGACTGGTTAGGTCTAGTTAGTTTAGGGTATCATTCAAGTCTTCAATTTCCTTATTAATCTTCTGTCTAGATGACCTATCCATTATTGAAGACACTACATTAAAGTCCCCTACTATTAATGCAGAACCATCAATTTTTTCCTTCAAATCTGTAAGTGCTTCATATGCTGTTCATATGCATATATATTTATAATTGTCTCATCTTCTTGTTGAAATGAAGGAAGTTTGTCCCTCATATATAATATATACTATATCAATATATAATGACTACGTTTGTCCCTTGTAACTGTTTTTGACTTACAGTCTATTTTATCTCATATTAACATAGCTACTCCAGCTCTCTTTTGGTCACTACTTGCATGGTACATCTTTTTCCATCTATTCCCTTTCAACCTACCCATGTTTTTTAATTTGAGGTGAGTCTCCTATAGACAGTGTATCTTTGGGTCATAGTTTTTTAATACATTCTGCCAATCTTTGCCTTTTGACTGGAGAGTTTAATCCATTTACATTTAAAGTCATTATTAATAATGTAGGACATTCTTTGGCCATATTGTTATTTAATTTTTATGTCTTATTTCTTCCATTAATGCATATTTCCATATTTATTTTTGTGTAATATACCATATTGAACCCCTTTCTGTATATATTTTTCATATACTTTTCTTGTAGTTACCATGGGGTTAAAAGTCAACACCCCAAACGTGTAATAGTCATTTAATTTGATACCAACCTAAATTCAATGGCATACACAGACACTGTTCCTATACCCCCTCCATACCTCTTTTTTTGTACTTGTTATAAATTGTATAACTTTATATACTGTATGTCAAAGACCATAGATTTATCTGAATTTTTATGCATTTACATTTTAGCCCTCGTAGGGAGAAGTAAGAAGTAGAGTTATATACCAAACAAGATAATAAATACTACTGGCATTCGTAATTGCCCTTCACCAGAGGTCTTTATTTTTTTATGCCATTTTGATCCATTCTCTAATGTCCTTATATTTCAGTACGAAGAACTCCCTTTAGCACTCCTAATAGGGTAAATCCATTGGTGATGAACTTTCTCAGCTTTTGTTTACATGGGAATATCCTAATCTTTCCCAGTTTTTTTTTTTTTACATGGGCAGGCACCGGGAATCGAACCCGGGTCCTCTGGCATCGCAGGCAAGCATTCCTACCTGCTGAGCCACCGTGGCCCGCCCTCTCTCCCAGTTTTTGAAAGGAAGTCTTGCCAGATATAAAATTCTTGGTTGACAGGTTTTTTTTCTTTAAATATTTTAAAATATTTATATTTAATATTTAAATTTAAATAATATTTAAATATTAATTAAATAAAATATTAAATATTAATATTTAAATATTAAATATAAATTAAATATTTCAACCCACTGCCTTCTTGCCTTCATGGTTCCTGATAAGAAACTGGGACTTAATTTAATAGAGTCTCCCTTTACATAACACATTGCTCAGAATTCAACCTTCTTATCAGGCAGGTGAGCCCAAGGGAAATGCAAAGTAGAGGGTCGTCTCAGTTTTTTCTCGGCCTGTGTCTCTTCCTGGTCATGTGCTTGCTAGTGGCCTTAGGGGTTTCCCTATGCACAGGTTTTTGAAAGTCTCCTTTGCTTCCCCAGAAACAGATCTCCTTCCTCTCCTGGGTTTGCCACTGCAGGACTCAAAAAAAGTAAGCCTTTGCTGCAGGCAATCCAACTCAACTGTTTCTCAAAATTATTTTCTCTCAAATTGATTTTGCATAGGGCAAATTCTGGGAGAGGAGGGACACTGGAGAGGAGTTTATCAACTCAGTCTTTCCAGGCTGAAACCAGACCATGGACCCTGAAAGAGAGCACAGGATAGCTCTGAACTGCCCGGGCGTGGCCAGGAAGAGTGCCAGGAGCTACTTCCCCAACTCCCCAAAGCTGCACTTTCTAAACTCAGCTCCTGCGCAGCTGGAGCAGCCTTCACCGCGCTCCTCAGTGCTGAGGATGCCCACCATCTTCCACCCTATCCCGCAGCCTTTGCCTACGACAGGGTGGAACAACAGCCGCCCTCAGAGCCCCAGGCCCCATGAGATCCAAAGTCATCAAAAGCCATGATCATCAATGGCCCAATCAATTCTACCAAATTTGGGGATGTGGAATTTTATGTGCCTTTCTGGCAGAAGCAAGTTTACACCAGGGGCTACACCCCACTGATGCCAGAAGGGAGAGCAGGAAGTGGGCACCAGTAACCAAGCCATGGAGAGAACAGCTTACTATTTTTTACCATACTTCACCGGCCTCTTCCTCCTGCTCTTCCCTGGATGCTAACAGTGTTTTTCTACTGGACTTCACAGTTTTGAAATAGTTGATTTAGACAGTTTCTGCCTTTTTAATAATCATTCTGGTGGAGGGACTGATTCCTGAAGGCTTTCATTCCACCAACGTCCCACAGTTCCCCATCAACTACATTTTAATAATCTTTTATCATCGGTGGGCATTATAAACATTTTTATAACATTCAGAATTATTCTACTTAAAATCACAATGAAAAGGTAATGTACCTAAATTTTCACTAAATGCCATATGCACTTCCATAACCCACCACAATGCTGTATACAAAAAATGAGAATATTTAAGAAAACACATATGCATGTTTAAGAAAACAGGTACCATGCCAATTAAAACCACTGACAGTATTAATAAATTTAATTTAATGGCAGAAAAGGAAACCTCTGACATAAGAATCAGAGAGAACTCTAAATCTAAAATGAACGTGAACAGAAAACATGCTAAGACAGCAAAGAAAAGTGGGATTCTAACTTATGAGGAAAACAAAGACAAAAAAACACGCTTTGGAATTCTGCATAAAGTGTGATTCCATTTAAATGTATATTCTGATTCATTTAAAGGAAGTAGATGAAATAGTTATAAATATATGTTTGTTGTAAGTTACCACATATTCCTACAAACATTATGTTCATCCTGTAGGACATGAATAAGCCACAAAATTCCGGCTGAAGTGAAAAGCTACATGATTGCCACAATGTAATTAAGTGGCAAATACGCAGCTGGGAAAATTAATTGCACCCAGAAGGCAAAATATTTTACATAATCAATGGTGGAAAAATCTACAAAGTGTAGATCCTAAACTACACATGGTATGAGACAAAATTACACACAAGGATGAATTCATGGATTGTCACAGTCCAACCTGTTTGCATTGGCTTGTTTAGACACGGCCTTCAATCTTTTCAAAGTTTTTCTAATAGCATCAGCATCAAGGAAATGGTGATGACCTGCAGCCCCATTAGGAAATCCTGGACGTACTCCAGGTGGAATTCCTCTGTAGATAAATATGCATAGTGACTTTCATTACTTTTTCTGAGGCAAAGCATAAACAACTTCTGCAGAACATAGCCATACCTTTCTGGAAGTCCTCGAATATTCATTTCTCCTCTCCATTTAGCTTCATTATCTGCTGCTCTTTGTTGCTGCATTTGATCAAAAATAGCATGGTAATGTTCATACTGTCCTCGAGGAGAAAAGGATGATGGAGTCAATGCACCTCCAATGCCACAAAAGGGAGCCTAGGAATTAAACAAAGAGCTCTCACATGTTTATCTCATAAGGCCAAAAAGACTTGTAATTGTCCTCAAAAGAAAAAAGTAAATTTCAACACCTTACTTTGAAAAAGCAATTACCTAAAATGAATATATTAATACATATGCAATTTAAATCAAAATGTTTTCCTACTATGTTATAACCATTAACAACTGAAAAGTACTACATTTTGTTACTGATACTAATAAAGCATAACAATTGCCAAAAGATGGAAACAATCCAAGTGTCCATCAACAGACGAATGGATAAACAAAATGCTCTATATACATACG
The DNA here is from genome assembly GCA_004026745.1 of Myrmecophaga tridactyla. NCBI lineage: Eukaryota > Metazoa > Chordata > Mammalia > Pilosa > Myrmecophagidae > Myrmecophaga > Myrmecophaga tridactyla. Next base: position 32,401 of record PVIY010007789.1, on the reverse strand, counting down.
ATGGCATATTATTCAGCAATAAGTAGGAATGAAGTCCTGAAGCATTTGACAACATAAACAAATCTTGAGACCATTATGTTAAGTGAAATAATTCAGACACAAAAGGACAAATATTTTATGATCTCACTAATATGAACTGTAAATAACATGTAAACTCAAAGACCCAAATATAGGTTACCAGGGTATAGAATGAGGAGAATTCTAAAGAATGGGGAGTGGTTGCTTAATATGTGCAGATGTTTAACAAAGGTGAACTTAAACATCTGGAAATGGACAGAATAATATTAGCACATTATTATAAGAATTAACATTGCTGAATGGTGTGTGAGTGTGGTGGAAAGGGGAAGTTTAGAGTCTTGGATGTCACCAGAAATTGGAGGTTAAAATATGTGTCACAGTGACTCTCATGGTGGACAATTCCATGATTAACTGTACTAAAAAAAAAAGTTCTTTCATGAACTACAGCAAATGTACATCATTATTACAAGGAGTTAATAATCAAGGGGTATATTGGAAAAACATACACATTGCAAACTATGGACTGCAGTTAACAGTAATATTTTAATACCCTTCCATCAACAGTAACAAAAGCACCATACCAATGCTATGAGCTAATCATATGGGAAGATAAAGAGTATGGGAGGGGCAGTTTCTTCTTTATTTTATTTCTCTTCTGCAAAATATTTTTGACAAGGCTGCTGTTTTGGTTTGCTAAAGCTGCTGGAATGCAATATACCAGAAATGGACTGGCTTTTATAAAGGGGATTTACTACGTTATAAATTTACATTATAAATTTATTTACGTTATAAATTTCATGGTTTTAAGGCCATGAAAATGTCCAAATTAAGGCATCAACAAGAGGATACCTTCATTCAAGAAAGGCCCATCATGTCCAGGGCTTCTCTGTCACATGGGAAGGCACAAGGCCATGTTGGCTGGCCCTTTTCTCCTTGGTTGGTTTCCAAAATGGCTCTCTCAGCTCAATCGGTTGTTCTGGCCTCTGTTTTTTTTCATATGGGCAGGCACCGGGAATTGAACCCGGGTCTCCAGCATGGCAGGCGAGAACTCTGCCTGCTGAGTCATCATGGCCTGCCCGCCAGGGCATTTTTTGTTGTCAAGCGTCTGTGTCTGTACTTTCTCCAAAATGTCCCCCTCTTATAGGACTTCAGAGAAAGTGGATTAAGACCCCCCCTGAATGGGCAGGGCCACCTCTCCATAGAAATAACCTAAGCAAAAAGGTCCCACCCCAAAACAGGTCTACCCCACAAGTCTGGCTTAATAGAATATGGTTTTTCAGGGGTACAAGACAGTTTCAAACCAACACAGCTGACAAGCCCACCCAACTGGGACAGAAGAGTCTCTTCAACAAATGGTGTTGGAAGAATGGACTATCCACATGCAAAAGAATGAAAGAGGATCCATATCTCATAACATAACCAAAAATCAATTCAAAATGGATCATAGACCTAATATAAAAACCAGGACTATAAAATTCCTAGAAGAAAATGAAGGGAAGCATCTTCAAGATCTTGTTGCAGTTAATGGTTTCTTAGACTTTATACCCAAAGCACAAGTAAGGAAAGAAAAATTAGATAAATGGGACCTTCACAAAATTAAAAACTTTTGCACATCAAAGGATTTTGTTAAGAAAGTGAAAAGACAACCCTACCCAATGGGAAAATATCTGGAAACCACATTTTTGATAAAGGGTTTAATATCCAAAAAATATAACGAAATACTACAACTCAACAATAAAAAGACAAACAAACCAATTTTAAAATGGGCAAGACTTGACTAGACATTTCCCTAAAGATGAAATACAAACGGCTAAAAATGAAAAATTACTCAACATCATGTGCTATTACGGAAATGCCAATCAAATCACGAGATATTTCAAAACTACTAGAATGGCCACTACATTAAAAACAACACAAAATTACAAGTGTTGGAAAGGATATGGAGCAATAGGAACATTCATTCATCGCTGTTGGGAAAGTAAAATGGTGCAGCTGCTGTGGAAGACAGCGTGACAGTTCCCCAGGAAGCTAAGTAAAGGATTACCATATGATCCAGCAACCCCGCTACTAGGTATATCTCCAGAAGATATAAAAGCAGGGACTTGAACAGATATGCATACCAATTTATAGCAGCAATAGTCACAATTGCCAAAAGACAGAAATACCCAAGAATACATCAGTCGATGAATGGATAAACATAATGTGGTATATACATAACATAAAATGGAATATTATACAGCTGTAAAAAGGAATGAAGTCCTTATGCATGCAACAACATAGATGAACCCTGAGGACACTGAGTGAAATAAGCCAGATGTACAAGGACATCTACTGTCTGATTTCACTGTGATGAACTAGTATAATAAGCAAACTCTTAGTTAGAATCTAGAATATAGTTTACAACGAGATTGGAGTTAAAGAATGGGGAGTTGATGCTTAATTTGTACAGATTTTCTATTTAGGCAGATGGTAAAGGTTTGGAAAGAATGGTGGTGATGGTAGCAGATTATCTGAGTATAATTAACAAGACTGAACCATATAGGTGAAAGTGGTTAAAAGAAGAAACTTCAGGATATATAGGACACTACAATAAAAAATTAAAAGATAAAACAGGACTGTACAACACAGTGAACTCTACTGAACATGATGGATTATAGATGATTGTATAAGAATATTCTTTCACGAATTGTAACAAATATATATACTAACACAAAGTGGTAAAAATAGGGTTTTTTTGGGAAAAAATACACCTAAGGTTAAGTAATGGATGGTAGAACTATTCTAATAATCTTTCATCAATTGTAACAAAAGTAACTACTAATTAAAATATATAGCACAATTATATATATTCTATCTATCTATATATGTACGTGCTATCATCAACAGTAACAAATGTTCCATACCAACGCCAGGTGTTGGTGTGAGGTGGTGCACAGGAATCCTGTATTTTATGCATGATTGTTTTGTAAACTCAAAACTTCTCTAATAAAAAAAAGTCAGAAAACGGATGTCAGAAAGTATAAGAGTTAAAAGTAAATAAAAAGTGTATAATACTGCATAAGACACTGGAAGAATCTCATTAAGAAGAGGAAGTTAATAACCTTAAATGTAGAATTCAAATAGTACTGAAAATAAGACAAACATTTTAATATGACTAAGGTTGACTGCAAGACTTTAAAATGTCCAAAAATAACAATAATAAAACAAAACATCCATTTTGTGTGTGTAAAATGATGAGAATAGAAGCCAGACATTAAAGGAGGAAGAGCTTCCAGGTGATAAAGAAAAAACTTTGGCTAACAAAAGATACAAAGAAAAATATTAGAACCACAAAAAGTAAAAAGAAACTTGAGTACAACCCAATAAGACACAATTTGTTTTAACGTCTTGACACAGAAAGTTGCTACAGTTTTATAGGACACCATGATTAAAAAAAAATGACTGGAAGACTGAGAAGCCAAAAGGCAAACTATGATATATATATGTATATATACATGATATACATATATATCATAGTTGCCATATATATATATATATATGGCTACAAAAAGGAATGATGTCATGAGGCATGCAAGGAACTGAATGAATCTTGGGGACAGTGTCCCCAAAGTAAGACAGAGACAAAAGAATAAATACACTATATACTCTTTCAGAAAATACTTATAAGAAATTTGAGACTAGACTGTAAGCTCTTATAGCAACTATACTTAGTCCAAAGTTGTAAGTGTATTTCTAGGTTCTGAAAGACTGAGCTATGGCTGGCAATTCCCTGGAACTCTGAGCACCTCTGTGACACCTAAGACTCAGAGCTGGAGTTCTGCAGCTCTGAAAATCAGCCTTGCTACATACAGTAAAGTACCCAAAAAAGACATCAGCCTTCAACAAGAGACGATAATGAAGCTGATCTGGTTGAGACGAAGGTTAACTCAGAATACAGGGCAAAAGATGACAACGTATGTATTCTAGAGTTTCACCTACTGTATGAGACCAAAGGCACAGAGGTTTATTATGTCTAGAACCTAAATTTTCTGTAACACACAATCTAAATCAACCTGTCTGGATAGCTTATTAAAACAACCCAAACACATGGAGCCCAGAATGGGAATGAGGCCTTATAATTCTGTATATCTTAATATAATACTAGGATACATCTCAGACTGTGGTGCGCTAATAATTAAAAAGTATTGGTAGAGTCCCTTGAGGGATTAGAGAAAAAACTTTACCATCTGGGAAACCCCTGGTGCTCTCTCAAACATTAGGTACTCCCACGTTAATAGGCTAAGCCCTTGATCTCGAGGCTTGCCCTTATGAAACTTATTTTTGTAGTGGAGAAGCTAAAACTACCTATAATTATGCCTAAGAGTTGCTTCTAGGAATTCATTGCTCAGATGTAGCCTCTCTACGCTCAACTCTGCAAGGAAAATTATTACCCTCTCTCCTACGTGGGAAATGACACACAGGGGTGAAAATTTCCCTGATAATGTAGGGGCATACTAGGGATTAGGCTGGCCCTGGCACCATGGGATCAATAATGTCTTCTTGACCAAAAGGGGGAAAAGACCAGTAACAAAACAAGATATCAGTAATTAAGAGAGTTCAAATAAAGTCGAGAGGCTTCTCTGGAGGCTACCCTTATGCAAGCTTCAGCTAGATATTGCTAACTACCATGGTTTGCCAAATCCCAACAAATATCATGCCTAAATAACACCTAGGGCTCTGTTCACGCATTAAGTTTAATTTCCTGAAACCTATCACCTCTATAAGATTCCTAGGCTAGATAAGCCCTGAAACCAGTGGGGCCAGTCTCTCCAAGAATATCAACCAATCCATCCTTCTATCCTATATTTTTGATATTCCTTTCCAACTTGAAAAAGTTAGAAAGGGCACAGCCCTAAGATCCTTATAGTGTGGGAGAAGGGTCAAAGGAGGAGGAGTTATAACAGAGAAGATTGGATTTAACATATGCATATGACTGCTGAAACACTACATTGATACATCTTTTAGTCTCCAGTGTTTTGAAGCAGCCAGAAGGAAAAACCTGAATCTGTGGAATGGTAACCCTATACCAAATTCAGAAATTTGTTCTGTAGCTGCTTCTTGGAGTGTACTTTGAAAGGTGTTGCTTTTTCTTTTTTTTTATACACATTTCACAATTAAAAGCGTTTAAAAACATCACTGGAGCATGCTCTGTTGATCACAGTCCATTTGTAATATGCTTTAAAACACACACACACACACACACACAAAGATAAAACACTGATGAACGATTACAGATATTTAAATAAAAGGAAATGAAAGTTGCTAGAAATAGAGATGACAACAAATTAGGCAAGAAGCTCCATCAAAGAAATGCTCACATACATCCTTAAAATGTGTATCTCAGATTCAGAACCAGAACAAAATTGTTGTAAGAGGTGGTCAAATTTCCTATAAAACTGGCTACACTTTAAATTTAATCTGTTGCTAATATGTTATCCCAAATGTCAAATTTCCCTCAGTGCCCCTGACCCCAACAACCACTGATCTGCTTTCTGCCACACAATATGCAAGTATATCTGACTTCTTTCACTCTGTATATTGTTGAGTTGATATATGTTGTTGTATGCATAAATAGATTACTCCCTTCTACTGCTGAATAGTATTCCAATATATTTGGAAACAAGAGATACACCTCTTACATATTATAAACATCATGTGAGCAAATTATATCTGTGGAATACATAATAATTTTTCTGAAAATACAAATTCATAAAAACGGATAAAACTAAACAGTTCCAAATCTGGCAGAGCTAAATAATCAAACACATGTAATTTTTTAAATACTGTGAACTATGTCTAATATTTAGAGGCATAAAATAGATCCCTTCATTTCGAGAATTTCCTTAATTTGATTAACATTATACTGAGCTTCTAGGTCCTTATCAACTGTACAAAAATAAAACAGCACAAGTTAACTATTTCAAATCCTTGAGGAGTAAGTACAGAAATACAGAAACTGTTCTAATCATGGAAAACAAATTGTTAACCATCTATGAAAACACTACAGAAGTTTATAAATTATAATCATGTGTTATAATAAATTATAGAAGTTTATAAGTGAATCAGAAATATATTAAACACATAATATCTAATTTGAAAAATAATCTCAGTTCTAAAAAAAACACTGGAAAAGATAATGTGATCGCATATAAGAAGACATAAAGGGAGAAGAACAAATAATCAAATTCCAATTAACAAAGTATATGATAAAATCTGATGGCCTACGAGCCTCAATCTTGGGGTTTGTTCATATGAAACTTATCCCCGCAAAGGACAGGCCAAGCCTACTTAAAACCATCCTAAGAGTTACCCCCAGAGAACCTCTTTGGTTGCTCAGATGTGGCCTATCTCTCCCTCAGCCAACATGGCAAGCAAACTCACTGCCCTCCTCCTCCTCTCTACGTGGGACATGACTCCCAGAGGTATAAACCTCCCTGGCCACATGGGACAGAAGTCCTAGAATGAGCTGGGACTCAGCATCAAGCAATTGCGAAAAGCTTCTTGACCGAAAGGGGTAAGAGAAATGAGCCAAAATAAAGTGTCAGTCGCTGAGAGATTTCAAACAGAGTCAAGAGGTCATCCTGGAGGTTATTCTTAGGTATTATACAGATACCCCCTTTTTAGTTTAAGGTGTATTAGAGAGGCTAGAGGGAAGTGCCTGAAACTGTAGAGCTGTGTTCCAGTAGTCATGTTTCTTGAAGATGATTGTATAATGATACAGCTTTTGCAATGTGACTGCATGATTGTGAAAACCTTTCATCTGGTGCTTCTTTTATCCTCGGTATGGTCAGATGAGTAAAACATATGGATTAAAAATAAATAAATAATAGGGGGAACAAATGTTAACATAAATTGAGTAGACTGAAATACTAGTGATCAATAAAAGGGAGTGGTAAGGAGTATAGAAAAAAAATAGAAGAAAGGTTAAAATATATTGGGTATTCTTGCCTGTTCTTGCCTGCCATGCTGGAGACCTGGGTTCGATTTCCAGTGCCTGCCCATGCAAAAAAAAAAAGTGTGTGTGTGTGTATGTATGTGTGTATATATATATTACACCATATACATATATGGCAGATGTATATATATATATATATATATATATATACCATATATATATATGGTAGATGGAAATACTAGCAGTCAATGAGAAGGAGGGGAAAGGGGTATGGTATATATGAGTTTTTTCTTTTTATTTCTTTTTCTGGAGTGATGCAGATGTTCTAAGAAATGATCATGGTGATGAATATACAACTATGTGATGATATCGTGAGTCATTGATTATATACCAAGAATGGAATGTTCATATGTTAAGAATGTTCGTGTTTGTATGTTGTTATTTTTTGTCAATAAAAATAAAAATAAAATAAAATCTGATGGCTTACACTTTGATAAGTCTGTATTTTCCAAACAGGTAAAATTTGGGGTTAGTTATTTTATAATCTCTTTTTTTTCACATGGGCAGGCACCAGGAACTGAAACCAGGTCTCCAGCATGGCCACTGAGCCACCGTTGCCCACCTGGGGTTAGTTATTTCAGGATGGGTTAAATGTTCTCCCAGTCGTTTTTTATCATTCAGGAGGTTTTACTATCATGTACTGAATATCATGATAAAATTAAATTACTAAAATTTCTTTAAGTCTACAATGAATTATTGTTATATAATAGGAAAAACTTCTGCTTCTCAAGAGTCTAAAAAATCTAAAAAAGTCTAAAAAGTCTAAAGGCTATTTCATCACCATTTGCCAATTAAAATAACCTAATCAAGGCAGTTACTACACCATCATATTCACATTCATAGTTTCCACTCACACTCATGGACAGGGAATACTACAAGGTGTGTACACAGGAGTCGGAAATCTCTGAGACCTTCTCAGAGTTCTGCCTACCAACGACAGAGATATGCCGTAGGAGCAAAAGAGGAAATACATGACTCAGACCCGCAGAACAGAGAATGGAAAAGTAAAGTCTTTGGATGTTATCCACATGATGAGGTAAACAGCTACTGAAAATATCTCCTCGGAGATTCAACATTAAAAGAGAAAAATTCTGAACTGTTCAGAAATCTGGAGGAGGACATGGACTGGGGAGGGACCATACAAATCCCGAACTGAAGAAGACTATGAGGTAGGGAATTTCCACCCTGTACTGACTGGTCCTCTCCTTCCCCCTCCCAAAGGGACACAGAATACGTATTCTCTCACAGCAGTGGGACAGACCCTGACCCTTTGGAGGCATTTCAAGGCCCAGGTCAGTGACATAGAGTTTGAGAAAATGTGGAGAGAAGCTGTGTTTTCAGCCCTGGGTTGGAAAGTTCTCCTGCACCCCAGTGAGAAATGGCAGCGAGAGACCTGATCCCTGCTGTGGGGAGTTAAAGAGTGGACAGCTAGGGGTGTATTCAGCCAAGATAAAGTGGAGGACACAGCCCCATACTGAGCTGGATTTTGACTGGCAAAGAGAGGGAAGAGGAGCCAGGCAGTCAGCCTGAGCTGGGAGGTGCCGCCCGTGCTCCAGAACTCACAGCTCCGAGGACGAGTAAATAACCGGAGAGTACCGCCTGACAGGCAAAACAGCAAGGACAAGAGAATTGAAGAGCTTTTTCAAAGATCACCCAGAAAACTATTTCACACCGACAGGAGCAGGTCTGGAGTCTGCATGGGAACTTGCTCTGGTTTTGGCTGAGAAACAGACACGACCCAACTGTTAAAAGGAGTGCCCTAAAGCAAATGTGGTCTTGCAGGAAGCTGAAAAAAGAGCACCACTGCGATACAGCAGTTGAAAAAAGAGTGAGTCCTTGCCAGTCAAGTTCCAGGCACTGTTCTCAGAACTTTTCATATTTTCTTTTTAAGATGAAGAAGCCCAAGCTCTGAAAAGTTATGAAACGTGCCAAGGATGTAAGTCTGTAACCATCAAAAGGAGATATATGAATTAACGTATCTGGGTAAATGTGCGGAGGTGCAGTTAAAGAGGGAGGGGTTGTTTCAAACAAAGGTGCAAAGAATGATAAAGATCCAGCAGGCTTCAGAGCATAAAGAAATAGTGAGCATGGTTTTTAGTTCAGCATGATGACCTACAGCGCATGGTAGGGAATGGACAGAGATGAGCCTGGTGAGACTGGGAGGAGCCAGATTAAGAAGGGTTTTTATGAAGACCTTAAGCCTCCATAAAAGCTATGGAGCTACAAAAGGATTTCAGGTTGACACACGACAAATTTTATTTGATTTTTAAAAGATTCCTCTGGCAGGAATGGTGTATCCTGGCCTTCATATCAAGTTTTTTGGGCAATTTCAATAATGTCACATATTTGTTATCAATACACATTATATATCAAATACATGCAGGAAAGGCCCAAATTTATAATAGATGCTGGAGAATTTCTGTGCAAAAAATTACCTGTAATTCTTTACACACAAAAAACCAGTTACATACATTTTGAAGAGCAAGGGGAAACTGGAGAAACACGGAGCAGCACTTTAGCTATAGTGGCATCAAAGGCCTACCTTTACTTCACCACTTCCACCAGCACTTAGTACATTTCTCCATCCTTGTTCCCTGGCCCTGTTTATTTTCTCCAACTTTGAGAAAAAGAAACAAATAAAACACCACTTCACATATTTAATATGAAATACATTAAGCAACAAAAAGGATTTTAGAGTATTTCTTTTAAAAAAGTGTGGGAGAACAGTGAAGAATCCATTATGGAAAAATGGATTATCCTCTTACCCTTTCCTTTTCTTGCCTTTTCATCTGTTCAGCCTTCATTAAACTAATCTGTAACAATTTTAAAGATAAACTTCTTAAAACTCTTAAAACTATTATTATCTACAACTTGGAAATGAACAAAAATAGAAACAAAAACTACCTGATCCTTTTGTTTCCTTTCTTTTTCATTAGTTTCCACCCTTCTCTTTCTTGTTCCTTCCTTAAATAAAAAAAAACATTTTTATCAATAATAATTCCACTTTTTCTAGTCTTATCAGAAAAATTAGTAAATCAAGACAAAGGTATGCCCAGGGAGGTTGGAAAAAAAAAAAAAAAAAAAACAAGTTGGGGATATTTGGTTGAAAGAAATAAGGCACAAAGGTTTGGAGGTTTTATATTATAAAATTCTGCTTTATATTTTATAATTATTTTTACAAAGCTTTCAAATAAGAGACAGATGTCTTTATACCTCAAACATTTTCCTCCTTTCTTCCCCAGGATTCATTTTCTTCACTGGAGTTTGATAGACCTGGATAAAAAGTAAAACCATAAATTAGATTAATTCTAACGTACAACCTGAAAATTCATTTTCTTCACTGGAGTTTGATAGACCTGGATAAAAAGTAAAACCATAAATTAGATTAATTCTAACGTACAACCTGAAAATTCCTAATTCATGGAGATTTAAAAAGAAAAAAGGTAAAACTACTACTGCTGTAACTCTCCTTCAAAACATACTATCCCTAAAAATAAAGAACCACTATGTTGAATATGTTGTCTGTCAAACACAAGAGAAACATTAGAGTCAAAGAAAACTTGCGAAAGGTTCTTCTCCAATCATCAATTAAACAGCTTTGGGCTCAGATGTAGATCTGATTTTTAACATTTTCTAATATTATGAAAATATAATTTCATTTTAAAAGCCAACCAATGAAGAGAGAATTTATTTAAAAAATTAGTTGCACAATATATGTTCACTATATAAAATTCAAATAAGTGTAAAAATTACAGTCTTACTTCAATCTTCACCCTCTATGGTGACCACTGTTAACGTTTTCATGAGTATCCTTCCAGATATTGTTTAATGCATTTATACACATTTATGTAAATATATACAGAATCTTAACTTTTTATGCTTTTTACATAAAATGACAATGTGTTATTTGACCAAAAAAACAAACGTTTTATTAATAAGGTGCCCTGGTGTTTATACATGATAGCAAGCAAATTAACTGTAACACTCAATAGTATAGATAAGACTAATTTAACCATATCTCTAAGGACAGACATTGGGTTAGTTCCAATGTTTTCCTACTGCACAGACTATGAAGAACTTCCTTTTATAGTTTTTCAAGAAAGGCAATTTTTTAGACATGGAATTACAGGGTAAAAATGTAAGTTAAATGTTGAAAGAAGCTGCCCTTCCAAGTGGTTGCACCAATAATACTCACACCAAAGGACCCATTTTCCCCACATTCTCATAAATACTGGGAATTATTAAACATTCTTGAATTTCTACTTCTTGTAAAGGTTAAAAATATTTTTCAATTTATTAGGTAGTTATATTTCTTATTTATTCCAATTGTTCACATAATAGGTTGTTCAAATTTAGGAGCCCTTTGTATAGTTGAAAATTAGACTGGGCCTGTTATACATGTCATAAATATTTTTTCCAAGTTTGTCTTTTATTTTTGATTGTTGTTTATTGTATCTTTCACTGCACAGGAGTTTGAACTGTATACATAGTAAAATATAAATCTTTTCCTTTATGGTATTTGCATATACCATCTTCTTTAGGAAGACATTCTAGAACTCAGTAACATTTTCATTTTTAAATTTTAATCTTTACTGGAATATATTTTTGTTTATTGAATGAGTTAAGAACCTAATTTAATTTTTCTCTAGACAATCTATGTCATAAGCATTTATTGGCTGATATATCTTCCTTTCCATTCATTTGAATATGAATTGCTTCATTTATAATATAATAATTCTCCCAGCCCCAACAGTAGGTCAGTTTCTCAATTCTCAGTTCTATTCTACTTAGCCATCTCTGCTTCGCCCCACCTATCCTTTCTTAAACTTTTAAATAAGGTCACCTACAGAAAAGTAGATGAAACACATACAGAGTTTACACCCAATGCAAACACCAACCAGGTCAAGAAACAGAACACGGCCAACACCCGGAAGTCTTCCATGCGCCCCTCCAAACCCATAGATACCCACCTCTTCCGAAGAGGAACCACTGGCCTGACTCTCGTGACAATCTTCCTCCTACTTTTCTTTATGGTTCCACTACATTTATGTCTTCCTAAACTAACTAGTTCAGTGTTTTTTCTGTTTATGAGATTTGTATTATTGGAATTGTACAATATATACTCTTTTGCGCCTTGCTTCTTTTGCTCAGCACCATGATTGTGAGACTCGGCCGTGTTGTTAAGAGGCGCACCTGCTTTTCACTGATACATGCACAGTATTCCACGGATGCTGATTCATCACAGTGATCTCACACTTTTCTCATTAGGTCTGTTCTGTAATACTCTGGGAGTTTTGCTGCTATTTATTTTTCTATTTTATTTTCTAGCTCATTACTCATTTTTGCATGTTAATCTTCTATCAGGCCACTTTATCGAATTCATTAACAGTTTGCTGGGGCTTACTAGGATCCTCTAGGTAGGTAACCCTGCAGTCTATAAATAACGTGTATGTTTTCTCTTCTCTCTCAATATTTATGTTCCTTAATTCTTTCTCTTTTTAATTGCACTGACCAGGACCTCCACGATAAGAAAGAGTCAACGATTGCAATGACAGCAAACATCTTTGTCATGTTCCTATTTTCACAGTAATGCTTCCAATTTTGCATCATTATGCATAACATCTACCACAGGTCTCTGGTACAAATACTGTATCAAATTAAAAACTCTTCCCTTTATATCTGGAATCAATAAAATTTTAAAACAAGAATTGGTATTAAATTTTATTACTCTGCATCTGCTGAGACGATTTATCTATCATTTTCTCCTCTAATCTATCAACTGTTAATAGAGTAAAATGCAGTTATCAGTTCCCCACTGCTGAACATCCCTATATTCCTGGAATGAGCCCTACATGATAATTATTAAATTATTCTTTTGACATACTGTTTAATTTGATTTACATTTTAAAATAAAATTGCTTTTTATGATTTCTGCATGTAAGCTCATAAGTAAAACTGACCTGTGGTTTTTGTTTCTTTTTTATCTTACCCATTTTTAACCAGTTTTAAAGGAACACTGTACAAAATACCTCTATTATGTGTAGTGGAGTCTGCTACTTTCTATTCTATCACTCTTTTAAAAATCCCTGATTTTTAACCCATTAAAATGATTTTGCCACACTAACAGTTGGCAAGCCGTTTGCTTTAAACACTCAAGAGAGTTCTGCAAGTACTATTGTTGAAGTACAAGAAAAAAATACAATTGTAGATGATACTCTCCTTAGGATAAGAGAATAAATTTCAAGATATGTTCTAAGTATACTGAAATTAAATTAGCAGGGAAGCTTCGTAAAAATACATATTTCTTCTATACAAAGGAATGATTAATATTGGCAATAAAAGGGAATAAAGGAATAAAATATTGATACATTAGCATGCATAACATGTATACAGCATAGATCAGCCTTGAAAACATATGGCAAGTAAAAAAGCCAATCACAAAAGACCACATACTGCATGATTCCATTTGCATGAAATGTTCAGAATAGCCACATCTATATAGAGAGAAAACAGATTGGGTTTACCTAGGGCTACATGGCACTGAGAGCCAAGGGGAACCAGGGAGTGAATGCTAATGAGAACTGTCTTTCTGGGTTAAGGGAAATGTTCTAAAATTGATTATGGTAATGGTTGCACAGCTCTGTCAATAAATGAAAAATTGTACATCTTCAATGGGTGAATTGCATGGGTTGTAAATTATATCTCAAGAAAACTTTTTTATCAGAAAATATGTATTCCCAAGAGCTGCTAAATCATAATCTCTGGACATAAATCCCTGAATTCTATATTTTCACAAGTCAGAGAAGTTACTCTAATGCAGCCATTCTAGCACCAGTCCCAAACTATGGGAACCATAAAACCAAACAGTTTGACACAATGGTTATTGAGCAAGAACTAGAATGTTGAACACAGCATCAGGTAAATTACACAACAGACTGCAGCCATCCTGATATCCCATATTGCCTCATACATAAGATACTCAAATATTTGTCAAATAAAAATACCAAGTTCTTCCTATGATAGCACACAGATATTTTTCAGAACAAAATTTCAACACAGAAGAGAAGACTATGATAAAATAGAACATCAATACTATAAGAACTGTTTTGTATTCATTTAAAAATAGGAGCCAAAATACTGAAATGTAGTCATGGAACTCCCTCTGGTGGTTTAATACCATTTGCTTGTTAGAACAGAAGTCTTTAAAAAATGACTGTGATTATTATAGAAACTGGAACAAAGAAAGGATTTATGTCATGTAAATATTTTTAATATGCTGAGTAATATAACAGAGTATCTGTTATCTTAAAACTGTGAAACTTAATTGGTACTACCAATAAGTGATTATGGTTTTCCAAATACATTTTCTTATATTCAAGCTCAACAGAAATATTTCCAAAGAAATTTTGATCCAGGGCATGATTTTTTAAGAAAGTATATTCATAAGAATGGAAAAATACTGATTTCATATCAATGAGATATAATACAACTATTGATAACAATAAATAAAAAAATATAGAAAATGTATATTGTGATTTTAAATAAAAGCATGAGAAGGCAAAATTATCTGAAAACTATCAGTTACATTAAAAATACCAGCCATGCATATATGAATAAAAATGGGGAGGGTTCACAGAAAAATTAAGTACACTGTTCAGATAATGGAAACATGATATTCTCAGCTTTGAGGAGCCATGGAAGAGGCGCTTGGTACCCCCCCTGATCCTCTCCCCACAACACTGTGGACCCCGTTCATGGGTCCCTGGCCCTGTATCAGCTGAGATCATCTGATGTGGGAAACTCATTTCCAGGGTGCCTCCCTCCTAGAAATGTCCCTCCAGGCAAAAGCTAGCTTGGGACAATGGAAGCTTTACAGGAGAAACTACACAGGCAGACCTCCTGGGACAAAGGACTACCAGCTTTAAACAGCTGGAAAAGGAAGGTTTATCTCCTGGGAGGTAGAAGGGTATTCAAACTCCTAAAATAACTAATAAACAAGCCCAGAAAAGAGAGGGAGGACCCTGCACACTGCATTCGCCTTGAGGAGATATTCTTGATAGGAGGATTTAAACTTAAGAAAATTTCTGTATTATCAACAGCTAGTTAAAAAAAATCAACAAACATCTCAGGTAATAAATTCCAGAATTAACATTTTAGAACATTAAAATGTACAACGTGCAAGGAAATTGTACAAAATGAAGAAATAGGAAAAAATCGCCCATCCAAAGTAAAGCGGTGAAAGAGAAAACGCCAATGAGGTTGTGCACATACTAAATAAAGATGTTTTTTAAGATGATCTTAAAAATGCTAAAGTAGATAAAAGAAAATACAGAGAAAGGACTGAAGGATACCAGGAAAACAATGAATGAACTATACGAGAATCTCAGTAAAGAGATGGCAATTCAAAGAAAACAAAAAACAAAAAAACAGAACTACCTGAAGAACACAATAACTGGAATGAAAAATACCCAGCAGGGTTTCAACAGCAGATTGCACCTGGCAGAAGAACTAATCAGTGAACTCAAAGATAAATCAACTGAAATGAGAGAGGATGAGAAGCACACATATAAAATAATGATAAAATATGAAAGTAGCTAGAGATATTTCTGGGATACCATCAAATGTACCAATATACACATTATGGGAGTCGCTGAAGGAGAATAAAGTATTCTGGTTTGCTAAATGCGGCCAGAATGCAATATATCAGAAATGGAATGGCTTTTAAAAAGGAAATTTATTAAGTTACAAGTTTACAGTTCTGAAGTCATAAAAATGTCCAAACTAAGCCATCCAGAGGATACCTTGACTCAAGAAAAGCTGATGTGTCACACGGGAAGGCACACGGCTGGCATCTATTGGTCTTTGTTTCTGGTTCTGTTGCTTCCAGCTTCTGATTCCAGTGGCTTCCTCTCTAAGCATCTGTGGGTCCTGACTTAGCTGCTCTGGGTTTCACCTTTTAGCTCAGCATCTCATGGAAAGGTACGTGGCAATGTCTGCTGGACTCTCCATCTTCAAACATCCATGTCTAGGCACCTGCTCTCTCTGTTGGCACTCCAAGCATCTCCAAATAACCACATCTCTGTCAGCTCTGAAGCAACCATCCTCCAAGCATCTGAGCTTCCTCGAAAATGTTTCTCCTGTTAAAAAAACTCCAGTAAACTAATCAAGACCCATCTTGAATGGGTGGAGTCAATCTCCATGGAAACAAACTAATCAAAGGTTGCTACTCTACAATACTGAATCATGATTAAAGCATATGGCTTTTTTGGGGGTACACATTAATTTCAAACACGCACAGAGAGAAAGGGGTAGAAGATTCAGAGAAATAATGACAGAACTTCCCAAGCTTACCAAAAGATAAGAATTATGCACACCGAGAAAGCCCAGAGAACACAAAACAGAATAAACATGTACAAAAATACACCCCATCATATAATGACCACACTATTGAATGCCAAGGACAAGGAGAGAGCTCTGATAGTTACAAGTGAAAAGCAATGTGTTATGTAAAGGGAGTCCCTATTACATTAAGTCCTGACTTCTCATTAGAAACTATGGAGACAAAGAAGGCAGTGGGTTGAAATACTTAAAGTGATGAAAGAAAAAAACTGTCAACCAAGAATTTTATGTAGAGCAAAATTTCCTTTCAAATACTGGGAGAGATAAAGGCATTCCTAGATAAACAAAAGCTGAAGAAGTTCAAAAGACCTATACTACAAGCAATTTTAACAGGAGTTCTTCAGATTTAAAGAAAGGACACTTTATAGACAGTGGATCAAAGTGGACAGTGGACTTTCAGGTAAGTCTAAATGCCAGTATTATTATATTGTATCATTTGGTATATAACTCCACTTCTTACTTCCTATAGGTGCTAAAATGTAAATGCATAAAAAAATGATGAGAGAGGTGAAGCAAGATGGTGGTATAGTGAGGAGCAGAATTTAGTTTGTCCTCTAGGGCAGCTAATAAATACCTAGAAACTTTATGGAACAAATTCTTGGGGACCTCTGCGACTGGACACATACCCTACACTAGTCTGAAATGGAGGAATGGCAAGAGCCCACTTAGAAATGTAAGTTTGCCAAGCTGCGGAGGCTGATGCCCCTCCCTCAAGGGCATGGCAGGCTGGTTCCCCAAGGGAATGAGAAGCCCCATGTCGCCTGCTGGGACCATCTGCTCTGCCAGGCACCATGAACAGCTGCCACATTGGTGCCAGGAATAGCCACTGTGCTGGGGGCAGAGCATACCAGCCCTGATGGGCACCAAAAATAGTAAACAGAAAAAGATAAATAATAAAGCAGAAATAAATGAACTGAAGAAAAAGAAAAAAAAAACAATAGAATCAACAAAATCAGAAGTTGGTTCTTTCAGAAAATCAGTAAAACTAATGGACCACTAGCTAGGTTGAGAAAGAAAAAAGAGAGAGGGCACCAATAAACAAAATAAGAAATGAGAGAGGTGTAAACTGAAGCAACACCCCACTCCTGGTACCAAATCTGTTTTAGTCTGCCAAAGCTGCCAGAATACAACACACCAGAGACGGATTGGCTTTTAATACAAGGGGATTTATTCAGTTAAAAACATACAGTTGGGCGGGCCACGGTGGCTCAGCAGGCAGAGTTCTCACCTGTCATGCCGGAGACCTGGGTTCAATTCCCAGTGCCTGCCCATGCAAAAAAACAAAACAAAACAAACAAACAAAAAACATACAGTTCTTCAGAGGAAAGTTAGCTAACTTTCATCTAAGGTTCTTTCTCATATGGGAAGGCACAAAGTGATCTCTGGTGGCTTTCTCTCCAGGGTTCTGGGCTCCAAAAACTTTCCCTGGGGTGATTCCTTTCTGCATCACCAAAGGCCTGGGCTGAGCTGCGAGTGCTGAGATGAGGTATGCTGAGATGCTTGGGTTGGTGCTGCATTGACCTCTCTCATTTAAGCATCCAGCCATTAAACCAAGCATCATTCATTGCAGCAGGCACTCCTCCTAGCTGACCACAGATGTAATCAGTGACGGATGAGCTTCACACACCATTGGCTCACATCCACAGCAACAGAACTAGGAACCATCACCTGGCCAAGTTGACACCTGAACCTAGCTAGCTACCACAGGTTGTTACCATGGATCCTAAAGAAACTTTAAAAATCATAAGAGGATACTATGAACAACTACATGCCAACAAACTAGACAACTTAGGTGAAATGGAGAAATTCCTAGAAGGCACAAACTACCTAAACTGACTGGAGAGGAAATAGAAGAACTCATCAAGCCAAGTACAAGTAAAGAGATTCAATTGGTCATCAAAAAATTTCCTACAAAGAAAAGCCCAGGGCCCGAAGGCCTCAGAGGGGAATTTTATTAAACATTCCAAAAAGAACTAACACCAATCCTGCTTAAACTCTTCCAAAAAACTGAGGAAAAAGGAATGCTACCTCATTCATTTTATGAAGCTAAGATCACTCTAACACCAAAATCAGATTAAAATGCTATAAGAAAGGAAAACTACAGACCAATCTCCCTAATGAGCACAGATGCAAAAATTCTCAAAAAAAAAAAAGAAAAAAAAATACTAGCAAATTGAATTTAATGACACATTGAAAGAATTATACATTATGACCAAGTGGGGTTTAAATTAGGAATGCAAAGGTGGTTTACCATAAAATCAATCAATGTAATACAGTACATTAACAAACTGAAAGGGAAAATCACATGATCATTATCAACTGATGATGAAAAAACATTAGACCAAAATCAGCATCCTTTTCTGATAAAAATACTTCAAAAGAATCGAAGGACACTTCATTTATTCTGTAGTTTTAAGTTAATTCTAGATCCTGAGACATTGTGCTATATGGTATAAACTGCTATTTCCCAGGAATGTTAGATACCATCGTGACACCTAGTACTCAGAGCTGGAATTCTGCAGCTCTGAAAGTCAGCATCACCACAAAATAATTGAAAAAGAGATTGGGCTTCAATTAGAGATTAAAACGAGGCCGATCTGGTAGGGAATAAGGTAAATCAGAATACAGGGCAAAGTATGATAGTGTATGTATTCTAGAGTTTCACCTCTTGTATGAAACCAAAGACAGAGATTTACTGTGTCTAGAACCTAATTTAATATGATACCCAATTGTGCTTGTTTGAAAGGATGTATATACCCTAGAAAAGCCATGTTTAATCCTAATCCCATTTTGTAAAGGCAGCTGTTTCTTCTAATCCCTATTTAGTACTGTATGTTTGAATCTGTAATCAGATCATCTCCCTGGAGATGTGATTCAATCAAGAGTGGTTGTTAAACTGGATTAGGTAGAGATGTGTCTCCACCCATTCACATGGGTCTCTATAAAAGAGAATGACAAGAGAGAAAGCCAGGAGATTCTGTGAGAGCAGAGAATGACATAGCCATGAGAAGCAGAGAGTCCACCAGCCAGCAACCTTTGGAGATGAAGAAGGAAAATGCCTCCCGGGGAGCTTTGTGAAACAGGAAGCCAGGAGAGAAAGCCAGCAGATGATGCTGTGTTCACCATGTGCCTTTCCACTTGAGAGAGAAACCCTGAACTTCATTGGCCTTCTTGAACCAAGGTATCTTTCCCTGGATGCCTTAGATTGGACATTTCTATAAACTTGTTTTAATTGGGACATTTTTCTCGGTGTTAGAATTGTAAACTTGCAACTTATTAAACTCCCCTTTTTAAAAGCCATTCCATTTCTGCTATACTGCATTCCAGCACCTAGCAAGCTAGAACACCAATCTACATCAACCTGACTAGATAGCTCATTTTAACAACCTAAACACATGGAGCCCAGAACAGGAAGGAAACCTGGTAATTCAGTATGGCTTAATGTACCAGATACATCCCAGGCCAATAGTTCAAAAATACTGTCAGAGTCCCTTGTGGAACAGTAGAAAAAAATGGAACTATTACATTTCCCTCTGGTACTCTCTCAAACATCACGGTCTCCCAAGAAAATAGGCCAAGTCCTTGCCCATACAAAACTCATTTCTATAGTGAAGCTAAGACTACTTATAAACGTGCCGAAGAGTTGTGTCCATAAAACTTCTTTTGTCACTCAGATGTGGCCGCTCTCTCTCTTGCTCTCTCTCTCTCTCTCTAAACCAAACACAGCGAATAAGCTCATTACTCTGCCCGCTACATGGAACATGACTCCCAGAGGTGTAACTCTCCCTGGCAATGTGGGACATGACTACCAGGGAGGAGCTTGTTCCTGGCATCATGGGATTGACAATGACTACCGTACCAAAATGGGGAGAAGAAATATAACAAAATAAGGTGTCAATTGCTAAGAGAGTTCAAATGGAGATGAGAGGCTATTCTGGAGGTTACTCTTATGCAAGCTTCAGCTAGATATTGCTAATTCCCATGGTCTGCTAAACCCCAATCAATGCTATTCCTGTTAACCCTAAAGTAAACCTAGGGCTGTAACTGAGACTCTATAAAAATTTCATGTACTAAGTTTACTTTCCTGAAACCTACAACCTCCAGGTGAGTTCTTAAGCCAGGTAAGTCCTGACACCCAGAGGCACCAGCCTCTCCAAGAACATCAACTCATTCCATCCCCCCATCCTATATTGCTCACAGCCTTTTCAACATGAAAAAGTTACAATGGACATAGCTCCAAGATCCCTATAGATTGGGAGTAGGGTCAAAGGAGGAGGAGTTATAACAGAGAAGATAGGTTTTAACAAACGCATATGACTGCTGCATCACTATAATGTATTTCCTTTAGCTTCCAATGTTTGGGAGTAATGGTAACCTATACCAAACTTTGAAATTTGTTCTGCAACTATTTATTAAAATGCATTTAGAAAATTATTGCTTTTTTTTTTGTATATTTCACAACAAAAATTATTTTTAAAAAATCCACGGGATGGTACAACATAAACAGAGAAAGCCAAGGTAAATCACAGGCTATAATTAATAGCATAATTATAAAAATGTATTATTACCAAGTTAACAAATGCACCACACTAACACAGGCTTCCCTGTGTTTTATACTTGATTGTTATGTAAACCTACAACTTTTCTGTTTTAAAAAAATGTGAAGGGATGGAGAAAGGTATACTTTGTTAACACTATTCCAAAGAAAGCAGGGGTAGCTAGATTAATTTCAGACAGCATATACTTCAGGACAAGGAAAATTTATCAGGGATAAACAGGGCATTACAAAAGGATAAAGGGTTCAGTTCTCTAAGAAAACATCAAAATCTGAAATACGTATGTACCAATAACAGAGCATCAAAATACCTGAGGTAAAAGCAGACAGAACTTAAAGGAAAAATGGGCAAATCCACTATTTTTCTTGGAGATTTCAACAATCCTTTATCAGTATTTAAACAAATCCAGCAGGCTGAAAATCAGCAAGGATATAGGTAAACTGAGTGGTAACACGAATAATTCAGATTTAGTTGACATTTATGGAATTCTCCATCCAACAACGGCAGAATATACATTCTTCTGAAGCTTACATGGAAATTCAACATGATGGTCCACATCCTGGGCCATAAAATAAACCTGAACAAATTTAAAAGAATGGAAATTATATAAAATATGCTCTCAGATTACAATGGAATTAAACTAGAAACCAATAACAGAAAGTGAGTTAGAAAAACCAAAAATGTTTGGAGATTAAGCAACATACTTCTAAATATAAAAGACTCAAAGAAGAAGACTCAAGAGAATTTTTTTTTTAATTTGAACTAAATGAAACTGAAAATACACCTTATTCAAAATATGGAGATGCAATGAAAGCAATGCTAAGAGGGAAATTTAGAATTGAATGTATGTATTAGAAAAGAAGACCTAAAATCAATAATCTATGCTGTCACCTTAGGAAACCCTCAAAAAGAACAAATGATATCCAAAATAAGCTGAAGAAATAAAATGAAAATCAAAGCAGAAATCAATGAAACTGAAAACAGGAAACAGAGAAAAATCAATGAAACCAAAATGTGATTCTGTGAGAAAATTGATAACCCCCCAGCTAGCTAACCAAGAAAAAAAGAAAGAACTTGAAAGAGATGAGCTTGGATATTTATCTGAGGAGATCACCAAGCTAAATGTGGAAGCCTGATTTCTCATTGCAGCTTACAGTGAAATGAGAGAGGAAAAAGATAAACTGAGGCTTAAGCTGTTAAGCACAAGGAAACCAGCAATTAATAATTTGGAAAATTTTCAGCCTATCCAGATAGTGTGCATTGAGACTAGGACCAGAAGTAGCTGTGAAGTGAGTTTCCACAGCTCACGAAGTGAGTGACATACAAGGGTTTAACAGAACAACTTCCTGCTAAAGAAGATGTAGCTGAACACAGATTCAGTCAACCATTTCAGTGAAAGTCAAGATTGGAAATGCAGTTTATCCAGGTAGGATCTATGAGAGGTTCTATGGTCTGATTGTTTGGATCTGCCTGAACTTCACACAAAGCCAAAAGGTTTTTTGCAAAATTTGTATGAGCACTACCACTGATCACCTGGACAGAAAGGATAGAGAATGGACACATTAATGGAAAAATGACTTCAAGGGCAGATCCATGGAAACAAAGGTCTGGACCAAAAAGATCTCATGCCAAGAGAATGAGCCCAGCTGTGTATGTGGTCTGCCCCTGTGCTCGGAGGAGGCAGTCTATCTTCTCTGATGTTGGTAGGGCTTGGGCTTTATGCCCTCAAGGAGAGTGCTCCCATTTCAATCTTGAAGATAGTGGGGCCTGTGCCCTCTTGTTCAGAGAGAGCCTGACCAACCACCATTCTGATGCTCAGAGAGGGTAGGGTCTTCACCCCAGTGTTCCCGGAGAGCCTGGCTACTGCACAAGTGCTTGGAAATGGTGGGGTTGCCACTCCATCAGATCAAAAAAAAGAAGACATAAGTTACTTAAAAAAAAAATAAAGAGGGTTTATCACATATGATTCTACAGACATCAAGAGGAACATAAGAGAATATTATGAATAACTTCATGTCCACAATTTGATAACTTAGCTGAAATGAACCAATTCTTTGGAAGATACAGCCTACCAAAACTAACATAAGGAGAAACAGATCATATGAATAGGCCTGTATCTGAATCAACAATTAATAACCTTCCAAAACAAAAAGCACCATGCTAAATGGTTGCACTGGTGAGTTCTACCACTCATTTAAAGAAGAAATTAGACCAATTCTCTTCAATTTCTTGCAGAAAATAATACTTCCTAACCCTCGTGAACAGAAATGCAAAAAAACTCATCAAAATATTAGAAAATTGAATCCAAAAAAATGAATTATACACCACAACCAAGTGGGATTTAGTTCAGATATGCAAGGCTGATTCATCATCTGAAATTAACATAATCTATCACATCAACAGGTTAAAGAAAAAAGTGAATATGGTGGAGGAAGGAAGCTATCCACAGACTAAGTCATTAGGTACCTACCCAAGCACTCAGAAGCCAGGGAAATGAGGAGGAACTTGCAAAGAAGGCTGAGAAGATGGAGTCAATGAGGTAGGAGGAGAACCAGGAGAATGCAATATTTAGACTTGAGTCAAGAAATGTGTAAAGGAGTGGGTAATCAGGTAAATAACTGAGATCAAGGAAGAAGAAAAATTATCCCTTGATTTCGCAACATGGAGGTCACTGATGTCCTTGACAAAAGTGGTTTCTTAAGAGCTGCAGGAAAGAAAGTCCTGAGAGGGGTGAATTCAAGAGAAAACGGGAAGAGGACTGAAACAGTACAGACAATGCTTTGAAGAAGTTTTGTTATTAAGGGGAATAGAGGAATGGAAGTAGCTTGAAGGAGATATGGGGAATAAAGGAAGGTTTCTTTTTCTTTTTTTTTTTTTTTTCCATGGGACTCGAACCTGGGTTTCCGGCGTGGCAGGTAAGAACTCTGCCTGCTGAGCCACAATGGCCCGCCCAGGAAGGTTTTTTTTATAAGGTGAAGATACAGCATATTTGCCAACAGGAATGATTCAGTAGAGAGGAAAAAATACAACAAAGTAGGAGAGTGAGCAAAGTCCATTAGTAGGCAAAAAAGAAAAGCAGACAGTATATAAATGGTGGGTTTGACCCTAGGTGAAAACACACAATTCAGCCAGACGTGACTGATTAGCAGAAGTAGTAGTTAGAGTGTGGGAAAGTTTTCTCTTGGTTGATTCCATTTTCTCCATGAAACAGGAAGCAAGGTCATTACCCTAAGGTTGATGAGCAAGGAGAGGGAAAGAAATAATTGCCTAGAAAGTGGGGAAATGAACTGAGGTAATATAACAGGGTGGCTACAAGGTGCTCACCTGACATTCTTGGTAACAAGTTTAAAGTGAGACGAGTCAGCACTATTTTATACTTTCTCCAGCTACATTCTACAGTTCAGGTTCAAACATAAAGGAGGTAGAGAGTTGGATTTCACTACGGTAGGTTTATGCTGGATGATTTGTAAAAATAGGAAGGAAGAGGCAAAAGAGTTGAGGTTTTAGGAATTATTACAGGGATAGAAAATGGAATTTAAGCCAGATAAGGAAAATTAAAACAAGAATTGGGAGAGGGGCAATGAAAAAAGCAGAATAATAAATGGATCTAAATGGGGCCAAATTTTAGAATCAGAGTGTTAAGGGAATGTGCTGGAAACAGGAAACAGTGGTAAGGGAGTGTGATGCTTATACTTGAGACTATGGAAAAGTTGCTGTTGTTGGCAATGACAAAGTCAATAGCCTTGACAATAGATGAGAATTCTGTGAGTTCTGAAACAAGATCATTAAGAGAGAATGATTAAGAAAATAAAAGCTCATGAATTATTGGGAGGATCATCTTTTTTGGATACTGAAATCACCAAGAATTGTGACAGTGCTGGGAAGAGTGACAGTGACTCAGGTGTTAAACTCTAACAATAGAGAATCTAAAGATGATTCTACCATGGAGGAGCAGCTGTTCATACAATCTGATAGCAAAAGCCTCAAAGCTGTGGTGTTCTAGAGAGCAGGGAGAGTCCAGCAATGAGAAGCAAGGAGAATATATTCCTCATCTTACTTTGAGACCCATTGACATAAAGGGATTAGAAAGAAAAAAAGCCACCATTTAAGAGAGCTGGAGGACAGTGTGTTTAGGAATGAGCCAAGTTTGAAAGCAAAAACCTGAAGACAATCTTTCTAAGTTTAGAACACAGAAGTTCTGCTGCTAATGTACTATAAGATGAATGTGATAGGTTCAGGTGTCAACTTGGCCAGGTGATGGTGCCCAGTTGTTCTGCTGCTGTCAACTTTGCATGTGAAATTCATCTATGGCTGATTACATCTGCAGTAGGCTATGGGGAGTGCCTTTCATAATAAATAAGGCAAAAAGGAGAGATCGGAAGAAAAAGAAATAGCTCAATACAGCTCCAAGGAACTCAGCACAACCCAGCACAACACAGCTCAGAGTTCAGAGCCAGCTCAGACCCAGAAATTTGGAGAGGAACCTCCCCAGGAAAAGCCATCTGAACAAGAAGCCAGAGAAGCCCAGCAAACGTTGCTGTGTGCCTTAAGTCATGTGCCTTCCGATGTTAGTAAATTTGTAACTAAATAAATCCCCATTACAAAAGCCAGTCCATCTCTGGTGTACTGCATTCTGGCAGTGTTAGCAAACTAAAACAGTGAATTTGTGGAAAAGTTCATAGAGATATGTAGACGGGCAGGGGCAGATTATGGTATGACCAGAGCCTTATGACAATGACAGTCCAGGTAAGGAAGGAAATCCTAAAGTCTTAGGCTTCCTGAGGTGACTAAAGTAAATAAGGATAAAGGGGGCATGATGGAATTAGTCCACTTAGGACTAAATGAATGTAATACCAAAAAAAGAGAGACAGAATTAGCCAATTATAAATTTGCTGCCTCTGAATTCCAAATTTCTCTTTCATTGTCCTGCTTGTGCTATTGGAACTGGTAAAGCAACTATTTTTCCTTTGCTATCATGATAGCATGATGTTATGCTTTGCCAGGAGATGACATGTGTATGAGTGTGTTTTTCGGGGGTGGGGTGGGGGTGGGGGTGGTGAGGAGCAATGGACAAGAAAAGGGTTTCTCTTCCTAATGAGGGTGTGCTTCCCTTTCTCCTTGCTGCTGCAGTGTGTAGGATACAAGATGTCTTCATCATTGTGGGCAGCTTTGAGGAGTGTTCTGCAAATGCCCCTGCCAGCTTCCCAGCAAGTTCTGCCGGTGCTTCAGACAGCACTCCAGGCAGCAGCCCAGAGTTCTGCAGCAACTCCACAGCCCACTTCCCAGGAAGTTCCACCAGCACCTCAGCAGGCTGCCCAGTGGACTGAACGGCCCCCAGACTGGCTTCCTGGTATTACGTTCTACTGGCATTCCAGGAGCTTCCAGAGAGCTTCAGCAGTAGCTCAGGCAGCTTCACAGCAAATTCCGCCATCCTGGTTAAGTTTTATCAGCTTGTTAGTCAGCCTCAGCTTGTGAACACTGGCACCTCCGTGAACCCCATCATCCCAGTGGGCTCCAACCATACCATCTCCAATAAGATCTGAATCCTGCAAAATTTTTCTCTTCTTTGGGTAATCTGCCTCAAAAGTAGGAATAGTGACTGCTTCCATATCTGCTATTCCTGTATTTTTTCAGAGTTCTCCTTACCCCTTAAAGGTTAACCTTCTAAAAATTGATAATTACCTACATTAAACTTACCCTGTACAAATCGTGACATGGTTTCTGTCACCTAACTGGATGCTGACCAATAGAATTGTTTGAAGACTGATTTACAGTAGTCATTTTTAACTACTCTATAAAAGATTTTAACCAAAGTGAGTGTTCATTATGACTGTGAAGTTTATCTTAGAGCAATATGTATACATATTTATCTAAGTATGTGTGCATGTATTTTTGTATCTGTATACAGGTCCCATATACCAAAGCATACAACTACTGACATGAAGAAAAATTTCAAATTCCTAAAACTAATATTCTATATGTTCTCGGGCATCACATAAATGCTACAGGCTGTAACTTTTTAATCTGAAATATGACAGAGTAGACAATGGGAACACATCCCCTCTCAGCTCTATGATTTTGATTCATTTGTGAGTTCCCAAATATAAAATTTTCCAGATTTTTATTAAAAATATAATAGGTATTTATATCTTTTACACACAAAATCAAATGACTCTGCTCAGGTTGTTTAAAATTTATTTCATTTATAATGTCATTTTATTATACTGCACCATCTATTTTACTTAAAATATTTATTTATGTTTCTATATTCTTATTTTTTTGAAGTAGAGAACAGCAATGTTTTTTTAGTAACGTAATAACAATCCTATGAATATCAAGATAATTGAATTAAGCTGCAATAAAACAAGGTCAAATTTAATTTGCTACTAACACAGTTTGTTACATGATCATACCTGTTTATGTTTTTGAAGTGGTTTCTTTTCATGTAATTTTTTTGGTACATCTCCGTATTTCTTATTTGTTAAAGGTACTCCATATTTAGCAGCAGGCTTTGTAATTTTTTGAGCAGGCACAACAGAAGCCACGACTTGTCCTGAAGCTGGTCTTTTGGCTACATGAAAAGATACAAAGAATTTTTCCAGTAGTTCTTCTTTATATTAAATCATTAATTTCAAAATAGCAGTTTCTTGTTTTCATGATTGACAGAATTTAACCTCAAACTTTTCATCAAATGTTTCTTAGCAAATATATGCAATACCTTCATTATAACCATTTTACACTAAAGTCACTTTTTGAAAGAAGGAAAAAGCTATATTCTTTTAAAATGTTGTAATTTTTCATATAAAAAAGAACATTCCTAAACTGACTGTGGTGATAGTTGCACACATCTATGAATATAATGAAAACCATTGAACTGCAGGCTTTAAATAGGTGAACTGTATGCTATGTAAATTAGTCTCAATGAAGCTAAGTAAAAAATCCAGTTTTGGAAACTACTTTCAAAATAAGAACATGACCTCAATAGCATTCTTCTGTTTTAGCAGCATGTTAAAGCTGCTCTGCCGCACGCTGAGAGCCGGCTTGTTGAAGAACAGCCTCTTCAAAACAAGCACTGCAGCAAGGGATCCTATGGAAAGAGTGCCTTTCTACACTGCTAATGGAGCTATAAAGTAATCAAACTTTTTGGAGGGCAGTTTATATGAAGACCATTTAATGATTTTAAAGAAATAATCAGAGAAACACAAAAAATTATGCATGAGAATGAAGTCAGCAGCTTCGCTTAACCAGGTTAACATTACTGAAGCCTAGATGAGGTTCCGTTTTTAAATCAATGCTAAGTTCAGAAAAACAACTGAACTAAAGTAATTAAAAGGAAATTCTACTATTTATAAACATCTCTGAAGGGTTATTAAAAAAGATCAAAAAGTATGGTCTATCAACCCTTCCCCGAATCCTCTCTCCTCTCCTCTTTTCCACATCTGCTAGGCAGGCCCCCTGCTCAAACTCCCCGACCACCTGAGTAGAGCTTTCTTTCTTCCTCTTCCAGCCCTTCCTCTGTCTCAGGATTTGATTATCTGCTAAATCAATTTATATCTATCTCTTCAAACAAGTATTCTTCCTTTTTTAGAAGGAAAAAATGTGACTGGTAGTTCACAATGAAATCTGAAGAAACTCCATTCTTCAAAGAATATTTAATTGTATTAGAAAATGCTCAGCATACAATATTGAATTAAAAAAAAAAGAACTTTGTTTATAAGACAATTCCAATATATGTTTATGCTTATGGTATCACAGAAAAAATATATGCCAAAATATGATATTTGGTGTTGAGGTTCAGGACAATTTTCATTTTCTTTTAAATGTATATAACAAACATATTTTATTCGTTTAGTTTAGTACACTCATAAAACTTAACATTAGCACTCGGCTGGCATTCTAGATATGTATAAGTAATTGGTGCTGACCATGCGGCACTAGAGGACAGTGGGTAAGTTTTCCCAAACACATACTCCAACTCATTTGGCTTGGAACTGGGAAATATGAGATTAAAAGGCTACCTTTTAAGAGTTCAAATGTAGTATCACAATCAGAGAATAGTAACAGCACTGTAACCTGGCTAAATGTATTAAGATAGCCAAGGAAAAATCTGTATGCCAGGAAAAACAGAATGCACAGAAAATAATGATTCCCAAGAGACAGATGTGAAAAGTTCCCATCTACTTTCCAGAGAAGAGAAGGAATTATTTATCTGATTTTTGATCATTTCTAAGTGAACTGACAGGCTATTCCTAGCACAAAGCTTAAAGTTGAAGACTGGAGACCACAAAGTATTTATGGAACTATCAGCAACACCACTCTCGTTTTTGTCCAGTGCTATTAAACTTTTCATACATGCAATTACTCTTAGTCTGATTCGACACTTGACGAAATAACTTTCTAATTCCATGTGGAAAATATGTGCTGACACTGGGTGTTTCTGGCCTTCTGCCAATGAGGCTTTTAAGTAAGATTTGCTCTCTCATAAAGATGGACTACCAGAAAAGAGCAGATTGATTCTACTGCATATATCAGTCTCTTGTGAATTCTGTTTAGAATGAGTGGATTTCCCAGGGCCTGACGTGGCACACTGAGAGGATGCTACAATGGTCTTTAAAAAGTGTCAGGTCCTGCTAGCCTCCCTAGAGCATACGGCCACACCACTTCAAATGTATATGGACTCACTTCTATGTTATGGTATATATGGCATTTATACTATTTTACTCAAACACAAATTAGAGTAGAACATGTAAAGCATTAGATTTGAAAGATAATACAGTCCTTAAGTCTTAAGTAATTTCCACTGACTTTATAAATTCATTCTAAAAGCATTATATGTAGGAAAAATATATATAATTTCCCTGTCACACAGACATAGACATATAAATTCATATATAACCATATGCACAACTGTAAATATTCTAATAGCATTGGCTAAATTTCAAAGAAAATCTACCCTTCATAAGATGTCCAATTTCAAGTTAATTTTCTTATTAAACATTTTAGAATATGTAGTATTCCCCCCAAAATATTTTGCATAAAGATTTGCAGTTAACTAGGATGCTTTAAAACATTCTACAACAATGTTCTCAGAATATCAACTAAGTATTTGATAAACACAGGACAGGTTTCATTTATATAAGGTAGATATGAAACAGAAATTTCATATTACTTTATCAGAAAATGTTGTATATTGCCATATATTATAATTAATTTAAAGGTGCATTTCCTCTGTATTAAGTGTATCTCACAATTATCCAAAATTATTACATCTACACATATCTTAGTAAAATTATGTTCAATCATTGTAAACATGTAAAAGAAGACCTCATATTAAATTTCATTTACCTGGTACAGGCTGAGCTCCACACTTCTGAAATGCTTTTAGGCAAAATTCTTCTGCGATAAGCTTTAGTGAAAGGGGAAAAAAATAAAAGATGTTAAAATTTCCAAAACAAAAAAGACCCTCATTAAACAGAACATTTATATTCCTCTTCCAATCTTTTCCTCTTTCAGTCACAATTCTACTACCAAATAATCTACTACCTTAAACCAAGGAAACCATTCACCAAATTCCTCTCATGCTACTCCCTCCTAATCTTACCAATTTATTTCTAGGCTTTCAGCTCAAATTAATCTAATGCACCACATAGTCCCACATGCACTACACATCTATTACTTATCCCAGAGATTTAATTTAACTACCTCCTATCTGGAATGACCTCAACATTCTATGGACCTCCACATGCCCTCATTTACTTCACAACTCTGAAGAAACACTTCATCATCAAAATAAGCTCTCTACAACAAAAAGGAACAAAGTTGTGAGGCATGCAACATGGTGAGTGAACCTGTGGGACATTTGGTAGGCAAAATATGCCAGAAACGAAAGAGCAATTATTGCATGATCTCCTTTAGAAAATACTTATAAGGAAGCAGGGTCCTACACTGTAAGCTCTTACAGCAGTCACATTTAGTCCAAAGTGGTAATTAATATTCCTGGATTTTTAGAAGCTGTTTTATACATATATAACCTGAAATACAGAGATAAGAATGAAGCTGATCAAGTCGGGAATGAGATAATTCAGAACCCAGGAGTAAGGAAGACATTGTCTGTATCTTATAACCTCAGGTTTATTTTGTCTAGAACTTAAAATTTCTGTAGTACAAAATCTAACTCAACCTGTCTAGATAGCTCATTTAAACGATCAAAACACAGGGGTCGCAGAACAAGAATGACAGCCTTTTATCCTATATAGCTTAATGTAATGCCTGGATATACCCGAGAATATATTAAGCAGATTATCAAAAAGTACTGGCAAAGTCCCTTGAGGAATGGGAAAAAAATATGGAACTCTACCACTGGGGAAACCCCTGATACCATGTCAGACATAGGGACACCCAAATCTATATGCCAAGCCCCTGATCTAGAGGTTTGCTCTTGTGAAGCTTATGGAGGTAGCAGAGAAGCTTAGCCTACCTATAGGTTTGCCTAAGAGTCACCTCCGGAGCACCTCTTTTGTTGCTCAGGTATGGCCTCTCTCTCTCTAAGCTCAACTTTGCAAGTGATATCATTGCCCTTCCCTATGTGGGACATGACATCCAGGAGTGAAAGTCTCTCTGACAGTGTGGGAGATGACTCCCAGGGATGAATCCGGCCCTGGTACCATGGAATCAACAATTCCATCCTCACCAAAAGGTAGAAAAGAAGTGTAACTAATGAAGTATCAGTGGCAGAGAGAGTTGAAATAGAGTAGAGAGGCTACTCTGGAGGTTGCTCTTATACAAGCTTCAGTTAAACATTGATACCTATCATAACCTGCTAAGTCCCAACCAGGACCATTCCAGGCAATCCTAAAGAACACCGAGGGCAATAGATAAGATTCCACAAGGGTTCCAGGCACTAGAGTAACTTTCCAGAAACTACAACTTATCTGGGTCCCCGGACCAGATAAGCCCTGAAAGCTAGAGGGCCCAGCCTCTCCAGAACATCTAGATGGTTCCATCTCTCTATCCCATATTAGTGACAGACCCTTCCAACATGAAAAACTTAGAATGGCCAAAGCACAAACACCCCTAAAGAAAGGGATGGAAAGATCAAAGGTGATGGTGATGTAATAAGAGAAGATACAATTTAACAAATGAATATGACTGCTGAATCATTAAACTGATATCTCTTTTACTCTCTAGTATCTTAGTGCAGCTAAAAGTAAAAACCTAAAATTGAGGAATTGTAACCTATGTCAAACTCTGAAATACATTCCACAACTAATTGTTGTGCTGGCTTTGAAATTTATCACTTTTTTTTTCACAAAAAGGAAAGAAAGTCAGTTGTGATAATAAAAAACTATATAGGCATACTAGCCTTAGCAGATTTTTCCTAGGAAATCCTAAAGAAAAATCTGAGAGGATCATGTGGTAGCCCATGACACGCTGT
>PVIY010007788.1:0-80237 GCA_004026745.1 Myrmecophaga tridactyla | reverse complement strand
AGCTTAAATTGACCAAGGAAATCTACTGCTTCACTCTAAAAATCCTTCTCTTTATCTATATATTAAACTGCATATCATGTTAAGATGTTTCCACCCTTGCCCTCCTTCTCTCTCTCCTTCACTCAAGGTCTGACTTGTATAAACACTGACTAGAATGAATGAATTATAATCATATTCAACAAATCTTACAAACCAAATATTGAATGGAAGAAATAAGATACCAGGATATTTTGTATCCATTTACAAAAAATTCAAATCTAATCAATGATATTTCAAATCACCATAAGGGATACCTTAGCTGACTATGTCTGGAAGAAGAATGAAGAGGGTTCTGGGTTATAGCAATATCATGTTTCTTGATTTGGCTGATGGTTACATGAGCGTATACATTTTATAAAAAAATATATAGTGAGCTATACAAGTAAGATTTGAGTAATTTAATGTATGTATATCTATTTAAATAATACATTAAAAAGCTCCTTGTGCCCTTTCCTTAATACTTATGAACTAGACAAATTTGCATTGGCCCATATATACATAAAAGGTTCATATATAGCATTTTTAATGTGGGCTAGATGGTTCTCTCATCATGAAATGAGTAACTTAGGATCCTAAAACAATATAAAAACTCTAAGACTTTTATTTGCATACGAAAAATACTATTTAAATTTTTTTTAATCAAATACAAATTTTCTAACAAAGACACTTGCTTTGAATTTCTTTCATTATGAAATTTTAATGTCATTGATCTCTCTTTTTCCTCCTAAATGTATAAGGAATGGATAAAATATTTCAAGGATCACTACAGAATTTCTCTGACTTAAAAAATTTTTCACATTTCAGTAACAGGAGGAACAAAACACATAAAAAGAGAGAGAGAGTTTTTGGTAGAGAAGTAATAGATATCTGTGCTTATTTGTTTTAATAGTTCTAGTAATAGATGACAATAGTTGAATTGGGAGACACACTCCCCAAGTACTACTCACTTTTATCGCTACAGGGAAAAGGCAAGAACTGATATATTAACCGTCTACAAAAATGTTTTTAAGTGATGATTACTAGGATTTTAGTTCTCTTAATTATCATACAAAATACATTACATATGCTACTAAATTTATAGCCAGGATATCACTAGGAGTCATTTCTCCTGCATTTACTAATATTTCTTATTTGAAACTGATGCCATTTCCATTAGCTAATGTTGATTACATTTTACTTAGAATGTAAAAAAATTGTTCATATTCACATAAAAAATATGCACTGGTACAATTTGAGGGGGAAAATAAGTGGAGTCTGACCATGAAATTTTGTTTTAGAAGTCTTAGATAACTTCATTGGCACAGAATATAAGAGCACAACAATTGATTCCAGTTGAGGGAAACATCTGATCAGGGGTTTTCTCTTTTTACCATCATTGCCACCTGTTTTACTTTCCAGCTAATAAAATAAGTACCATACAATGGGCAGGCTTAAACAACAGGGATTTAATGGTTGATGGTTTTGAGGCTAGAAGAAATAAAAAACTGAGGTGTCAGCAAGGTGATGCCCTCTTCCCAAAGATTGTGGTGATCCTTGGTTCTTGGCTTCTCTGTCAAGTGGCAATCAGTGCACATGACGGTGTCTTCTCCATTCTCTCCCAGGTTCCACTGACTTCCAGCTTGTAGTAGCTCCACATGGCTTCTCTCTCTGTAGCCTTCCATATAAGGCCTCTTATATGGAAATTGGATTAAGACACATCCTGATTCAGTTGGGCCACACCGTAAATTAAGTGGCCTCATCAAAAGTTTTCTTCAAATCCTTGGGTGACATTGGACACCATTGCCGAATATTAGTTTGTGCACATACACTTCCTAAATAGTCTCTCCCTCTATACTGAATGTCTTAATCTTTGAAATCTCCGATTAGAAAGGAGTCATGGTTGATTTTATATGCCAAGTTTATGGGAATAAACTTTTATGGTAGATAGGACGATTTCAGGGAATTTAGAGAATGGAGCCAGCTGCAGAATCCATTTTTTTTCTTTTTTCTTTTTTGCATGGGCAGGCACCGTGCATTGAACCTGGGTCTACCAGCATGGCAGGTGAGAATTCTCCCACTGAGCCACCACCACACCGCGAGAATCAATTCTTTTATGATTCCACTAACTCACTCCAATTCTTGAGCCACAAAAATATTTTAACTTGATGTCTACCACTTATTTGGCTTTATAATTATGGATACGTACAATTACAGATAACGTCTAAATCTAAGACCTATGTTTCTGAACTTAAATAATGAAATAAAAGTTATAGAATTAATGGAAACTATATTAAGGTATTTATTTTATTTATATAACTACTTTCCTACTGAGGATAATGTATTTTGTGATAGCTTACAGATAACAGTAATATAAAATATTTTAATAATGTATTATAATGGCATGTTTTTATAGCAACCCACAAAGACCTTTTAGCACATTAACATAATAAATCAAATCAGAGCATTTTTAGAAAGAGTTAGAAAATAAGAGCTTATTAAAAATGGATATGTCACTTTTCAACCTAACTGTTCATTTGGCAGGGCATGTATTTATATTTGCTGCTTTAGCCAGGTGAATCACAGGCAAGCAGGTTCATGATATTTTATAAGATAAGTGGCTCTTTAAACCCTAAACTGATACTTTCACATTAAAAACATTGAAAGCATATATAAAGTGTTTAGGAACCTGTCATCTCAGTCAACACTGACTATCAAATAACAAAATTGTTAAAAATGAACCTCTTTTCTCACCCTATGTAAAATTATTTCCTTAGCCTTCTCCTAACTCCTTGCCCCTTCACCCCCTATCTTATCAAGAAAGGATAAAACCTTTATTATGGCCAGGGTTTTGTTTAGCTTTGTTTATTCATAGTTTTAAAATTTTGAATAAACATTCAAATCAATTGATAATAAAATTTTATAACCACCCTAATTTGATTCAAAGTGATAGACTAAATTTAAAATGATCAGTTTTAACTAAAAGCAAACATTCACACAAACTATTATATGTGTTATGAAATGCTATTTTATCTTCAATTTCCCTTCACCCATTTCAAAATTAGACTCTTCTTAGCAATACTGATACTATCATTCATGGATTTCAGACAACTGATAACACTGCCTTACACTGATATTTCATCTCACTTCACTGTTGTATACCAACTTATGAAAAGTAAATGCTATTTAGGAGATTATCATCTGAGTACTAATAAGTTAAAAACTATTTTGAGCCAACAAATGAAGCAAAATTATTTAGGGTGTAAATGTCATTTAACCAACCTTTAATCAGAGACACCAAAAGCTCCTAAACATTCCTAGAATGTTAAATCGTCTTTTTGGATTTTTTTTCCAATGTAATTGATACCAACACAAATTCAACTTCAAATAAGAAAACTACCCTCTGCATCAAAAAACTTTACATTTAGCTGCAAGATACAATAATTCTAATTTTATCAACATAGCATGCAAATGAAACACCCAGTACTCCCCACTAATATATAGCATAATAAAATCACAAGGAAAGAACTTTTAAATTATAAATAACATTAGCTTCCTACAACTGCCATAACAAATTATCATAATCATGGTGACTTAAAACAACAAAAACTTATTTTCTCATAGTTTTGGAGGCTAGAAATCTGAAATCAAGGTATCGAGCATGGCCTTCTTCTCTGTGTCTGTGTCCTTTTCTGCCTCTTATAAGGACATACTCATGTATCTCCTAACTCAGTATGATCTCATCTCATTGTTTATCTTAATCACATCTGAAAAGATCCTATTTCAAAATAAGATCACATTCTGTGGTTCCAAGTGACACAAACTTTGGGGGAATACTATTCAAGCCATTACAAAAAGAATTGGAAAAACAAAAACATCTGGCAGATATCTGAATGAAAATAATTTTCCCTTGAACTTCAGTGAATTGTATATAGACCATGGCTATTAAAGTCATATTTGATTTTTTTCCAAAGAATGATTATCTACTATAAAATAAATGTATATCTCACAAATATATTTCTTATATTTTAGCTTGGTTCTTCAATTTTTGTTTCCACCTTTATTCGGCTGGCCTCAAGAAAAATAGTTTAATGAGCTTGGATATTTTCAGTACATAGTATCTGAAACATTTCCTGTATTTTCAATAACTTCTACTTTCTGAGCAAAAATAAAAATGCTATCAATAATTTCCTGTGTTCGAAATGCATACAAACAGGAAAGGTACCTTAAAAAATGATTTGTTCTCCTCTGAAGCAGAATTCCAACCTTCTGCTCTGAATATAAAAGTTTCCTGAAAGCACTGAAGGGCTGGTTATTATGAAGGTGTTGATGGCTGATGCTTTGGGGAACCATATAGCCACAAAGAATAAATTTTAATCACATTTAATGCTAATGCGGTAGCAAGATTTTGACAATATTCAAATATGACTAATTTAATTAAATTAGCTACACTCATTAGGCTCAGCTTAGTTGTTGTTCAAATTGATATAAATGCCTCAAAAGAAATAATCATGCTCTTCTGTTTTCTATTTCTTGTGTTTTCTTAATTCTTAAAAGTACAGAGATATTTTAATTAAGATCTTATTTTTTCACAAGCAGTTCTCTTGCTCACAGTTCATAAGACTGTGAGCTCCCTTAGCAGGTTGCTGAATCTAGCCCTCTGCCTTCAAGAAGAAATACACGTTTACCAGGAACATAGAACTTGGCGTTCATCTCGTAGCCTATAGCCTAATAGATTTTTAGTTTCTTTGGTGGCTGTAATATAAATTTAGAACTGGAAAGAACATTAGGGGTCATCTAGTATCTTATGAAGCAAAATGAAGAAGTTTGTTTATTTCATCATTTTATATTTATGCACTGTGGATTTCCAGAAAAGCCTTTGAGACAGTTTATATTAAAAAGCACGAACACTATAAAATGAGATCAGAACGGCATAGGGAAGAGGTAGAAAGTCATATAAGGAGACCTAAGAAAGGAGACACTACCCTTTTACCCCAAGCTTAGCTCGAGCCTTCTTGTTAGCAAAGGCCAGAAAGAAAACAAGAATTCAAATAGGACTTACTAGTTAATAAAAGTAATATCCGGGTATGGTAGAAGACATTTTTTAGTGTGTCTAAATTCTTAAGCAGAATTTGAGCCTTTAAGTAACAGCTAATGAACATAAAGAAAATAATATTCAACAGCAGTTAAAACTTTCCAAGATATAAATAGGCATGATCTTTTTGAATAAGACGCCTTGTTAAAAAGCTACCATATGATGCTAAATTAGAGTCTTGAGTAGGCATTTCTATTGAGACCTGGTTATCTGACTTGACAGAAAATTTAACCTTGGAGAATTAGAATAGCAAATGGTTGTTATTACCCTGAATGTATTTTTGTTTTTAATTGAGATTTGACTTCATCGCTCGTAAAGTATGTATTGTCTGGGTAATATATTGAATTTCAGGGTCAAAGTGGCTTGTAATAAACCATAAAGCTGTCTCCATTATACCATGCAACAAACAGGAACACAGATGAGCAATTTTCAATTAAATAAGTACCAATGAGCGGGGAAACAAGTCATAAGATTCAAATATATTTCAACTGATGCACAAATATTTTTTAATAGATTTACTGATACAGCATTTAATAGAATTTTCTTTTTTCCCTCCCTTGCTTTTGAAAATTTGTAATTATCTTCTATAAAGAAATTATTTAAATATGTTATTTTTAGAGTTTAAATCCGGCCCATCATCAGTGCTTTATAAATTTGGAAGTCTTTATAGGTGTACCAGGCGTTTTGGATTGGGAATGGGGTCAGTCAAGCGAGCAAAAACCTCGATTTGAAGCTTTCATTAAAAACACTCCTTTATTCTTATTTCAGTTATTGTAAAACAGATTACTTAGGATACTTTATAAAAGTCAGGCATAATAAAAACTAGATGAATTGAAATGTTTAATGATACATATGAATTAATATTGATAATTCACTACATTAATTAATAATTACAGCATGTATTAGAATAGCTTTATTCTTCCCATACTTATTATTTCCAATAGCAAATAAGTGAGTTTCTTGCGCCCAGGGAAAAGATTTCATTTCAAAAGTTTCAGAAATAATTTCTTATTGAAATAATCAGTCTATAGTTCAAAAACAACTAGAAGGTGAGCATGCCAGATGAATTTTAATATTCAGATTCTATACATGCATAGAATATCTTACACGGGAGAATAAAAAGGATACTGCAGATACAATTAAGGATCTTAAGGATATTATCTGGGTTTTCCCACTGACCTTACATACAACCATATGTATTCTTTTAAGAGGGAAGCTGATGGAAAGTCTGCAATAGACAGAAGAGAGAAACCAATGTAACCATGGATACAGGGATTCGAGTGATGCAGCCACAAGCCCAGACTCTAGAAGAAGCAAGGAATGGATTCTCCCATAGAATCATTGGAAAGAGAGATCCCAGTGATGCTGTCTTACGATAGCAGAACTCTCAAACAATGAGAGAATAAATTTCTGATTTTAACCCATAAAATATATGGTAATTTATTACAGCAGCCATAGGAAACTAATACAATCCCCAAATTAGAGTATCCTTCCTAGGTTATTTGTTCTCACTGCACCCACTGCATGATAATTTTTTTCTATGATGTACATATCATTATATTGATTAATTAATTACTTAGGCAATGATTTGTTTAATGTCTATAAATCCCTTCTGGACTATAAACGCCTCTAGGTCAAATAGTAAGTTTGCCTTAATCATCATCTATTTCGAGGACTTTGGAAAGTGCTTGACATATAAGAGCTCAATACATATTTGTTACCTGAAAGAATGTATGACTGACACAAAGGAAACTGAATTCTAATTTTTTTGCAATTATTTCTCTTTCCCAGAATTGGTCCTCATAAAATTTATGAGTCCTTCCTAAACAGGAAAAACCAGAATCCAATATCAAATTTCATAAACTCTCTTAAACTTGTAATTTTATATTAGTGTTGATTTGCTCCAGTTTTAAATGGCATCTGCATAGCACTCTGTGAGAGAGTCCCATTCAAGTTCCCATTTAAAAAAGAAGAAGAAAGGAATTGATAAAACAGAGCAAATGGCATAATTTAAGCATCATTGATTACTAAAACTGGCACTCAATATCCAGGCTAGTTGAGGAGAATTATAAGAACAATTAAATTAAACTGTCCTACCCATATTTTATTTAATGAGACAGAACATCCACATGAAAATCAAGGACAGCAGTTGGCTACCCCCAGTTTGTCCCATAAGTCAGAGAGTCTCGGGACATAACCCACAGACTGGGCATTCGTTCCTCCACTGCTCCCATCCTGCTCCCACATATCTCATACAGGGAAACACCTTATGATTCTAAAACTAGAAATAGAGAACAAGAAGCAGAAGGGACCTTCCAGGTTTTAGAGAGTAGTTCCCCCAGTAAAAACCTTTGGGGTGAGACAGTTGAGAATCCTGGGCACTATAAGATTCTTAAAGGGAATTGCAGAGTCGTAATAACATCTGCTGCCCTTCATTCACCCACATCCACTCCTCCATCTTCCTGCTTCCCTCCAAGCATGAATTTAGCTTTTTTTCTTTCCTTCCCTTCCCCATGTTACATATTGATATTAAGTACCACGGGATTTTAATAGAGTTTCAGAAACAATGGAGAGGGATTATAAAACAACACAGGAAACTACTTATAAATATGTCACCTGCCCCTTTCCAACAGGTCATTTAAGTCATTTCCAAATAAAACATAGTCCTCCTTCAAGAATCCCCACGCAGAAAGCAGTGATATGCATAATATGCAAAACAGCACTCATTCTTGCCACCACCGTCCCTCCCCCCACTTCACTTTACATGCATGCTGAGTGTTGAAATATGTCTCCTATGTGAACAAGGCAGGCGTCTGTTAGGTATCCACCTCAGCCTACATGAACTATTCCAATAAATGCTTGCTGGCTACTGAGAAGAGCTGTGCATACCAACTTTTTCTTCAGTATAGATCTGGGAAAGGGGGTCAGCCATTAATTCTAATATAAATAGACAAGATAATGGAAAATCTTTACTGTTTTATCACATCCTGATTTTGGATAAATGTCACTACTCTCTAGGAAAGGCAATGAGAAGAATAAAACAAAACTACCCGCTAAAATTCATCCTACAAAAAAGGGAAAGGGAATATCATGCTGAATACTCAAGGGGAGAGTTATTCATAAAAATATTTGACTGTAGATCTGGAAGAAATATTTAGAAAATTGCTTTAAACTATAAAGTGTATGTAGAAAGTTACATTATTTATGAAACAGGAAATGAAAGTTATAATGGCAAAATAGGACCAAATGGCAAAATGGATGATGGTGGAGATGAGAAAGTTTATATAAAAACTAAAATGCCAAAGCAAAATTTCCATATTTTCATCCATGAAATCCATGGAGAAGACAGCTGAACAGTTCAAGCAGTTACTGAATGAAAGGGTAGTTTGGGGGAGAAGAGTAAGAGCCAAAATGATAGCTAACAGGGCAGCAAATGGGGAGGTAAGAGACTAGAGCTTTAATGTAAGAATTATTCATGTATCTGAGAAAGAAGAGATGAAAAAAATAATTACAGCTATACATGAAAACTGCATTGCTGAGAAAAGGGAAGAATAAAAGGACTCATTGGATTCTAGAGGGGGAAAAAAAACAAACAGTGAAGCAATACCCATATTTAGACAGATATTAGCCAAATCCCTGAAATTCAACAATAAAAAAATATGTTCTACATACAGATAGGCAGAATAGACAGTTCCTTAAAAATAAATCATCTCATGCTTGCTTCAGAATTCATCTGCCATGTGAACATATTAGAAAATAATAGAGTTTTAAGGAAATGAGAAAACCACCACGACTATTATACCTATCATCGTTTCTTTGAGTGCCAAAAGAAGATATCTGCAAATATGTCACTGGGTTTTACTTCACAAAATAATTTACTTAAAGACATATGGCTACAATTTGGAAAAAACCATCAAAATTAAAATTTCAAGAGCTAGAAAATCTCGAATCCAAAAGCCTGGAAGGAGTCAATTGATCCAGGTACTTATCCAGTTCATTTTACATATTTTATGATTGTTTGCCACAATAAGCTTGTCAAATTTAATTGTAAGGGAAAAATAAAATAAATATTTAATAACTGCAATTTTATTTCACCTTCTAAGCTATAATACTAGATATTGAGAATTGCCAGGGGGAAAGGGAAGGAAAAATAGTTTACATCTCTCATATAACATGGAGTGAATTTAAGAGATAGCATTAAAAAAGCCTGTAGGGTCTATTCAAAACACCAAGACCACACAGCACCACTTCCACCATCACCATCAGAGTCTAAATCACTTTCATTTCTCATTCTATTAGTGTGATAGCATCCTAACTAGTCAGTAGCTTCCTGGTCTCCCTGATTCTGCCTTTGAACTTTGAAGCTATTCTTAACACAAGGGCCAGAGAGATGATTAGGACCTATCACTTCTCTGCTTAAAACTTTTCAGTGACTCCCATCTCAGTTAAAGCAAAGCCAAAGTCCTTAAATGGCTTACAAAGCTCTCCCTTCAAAACCTTCCTCCTCTTCCTTATTTCTTTGGTATCATCTACTAATAATACTAATAATATTCCCCTCCTGCATTCTTCTAGAGCCGCATTCGCTTCCTTGATGCTATGCTAATAAGTCAGCATGCTTCAGTCTCACAGTCTTTGTATAAAACTGTGTTCTCTTTTTAGAAAGCACTTGTCTCATCATAATGTGACTATGGCTCCTATCTCCTTCAAGTCTATTCTCAAATATCTCCCACCTGTTAAATAACTGCCATATCTCACATTTTAAACCTGCTGTAAAATGCATTGGCATTTTTCTCATCAAGAGAAGGTCTATGACCTCAAACCACCTTTTGAATCTTGGTGTGCTTGTGACTGGTACAACCAATAGAAATATGGCAAGTTATGCTATGTGACTTCTAAGGCTAGATCACAAAAGTCCATGGCGCTTCCATCAGATTCCTTTTGGAAGCTGGGTCTGAGGGAAGCCAGCCACCATATAAGATTCTCAATCCCTTGATACCACTGAGAAGGTGTAGTCACATGTGACCAATCCAATGAAAAGTTCTTCCAGCTAAGCGCAGCCATCTAGCCATTTTAAACCAATTGGCACTTTGATCATTATTATTTAGCTGTAGCAAAAATTATAAGATGAAAATGCAAATAAGAAGTATGTATATTAGAAAGGAGAGTTAATCATTAGTAATAATTTTAATTTATAGCCACCTAATTATGCAAAGTTCTGTGTGATCGTATCTGCCACATGATAAACACTAAGGGAGTTTGTGCAACTCTATCCAAAAGATAAATCTGTATCTCTATAGGAGACAACGTGGTATATAGAAAATATTGCCTGTTGATAGCTCATATTATTACAAACAGGCTTTAAAAATCATTATAAATCCTGAGTA
The DNA here is from genome assembly GCA_004026745.1 of Myrmecophaga tridactyla. Classification (NCBI taxonomy): domain Eukaryota; kingdom Metazoa; phylum Chordata; class Mammalia; order Pilosa; family Myrmecophagidae; genus Myrmecophaga; species Myrmecophaga tridactyla. Next base: position 69,743 of record PVIY010007788.1, on the reverse strand, counting down.
AGATCTGTAGTTTAATTAATCATATTATGCTAGTGTTTTCACAATGCACTATAGTCGTATATGTGGTCCCCACCGTGGGAAGCGGGGTGAGACCTCTACGTATTTTGTTTGCAAATTCTTGGGAGTCAATATTTCATAATTAAAATATTTTTCAAAAATTAATCTAAACTGAAATTTCACAGAATACATTTCAAGACAAGAGAAAGAAAACTTGCAAGATACATTAAGAAAGGAAATGTCCTACAAATAGAAAATTAACACCCCCAGAAGAACGGGAGAACAAACAAACATAATCCAAGAAAAAATACTATTAAACAACATGCTTAAAGGAAGTACGCATGTATTTTTGAAAAAAAGAAATTCTTTTATTTTAAGAACTAGCACTTCTTCTTTCAGTTATAAACCACTACAATCTGAAGTTTTCCAAAATCTGTTTTTTAAAAAAATTCCTTTATTAAAACAAAAAATATTCTTTCCAATATGCCTTTATTTAGTAGTACTATAAAGTATACATCACTAGCAAAATGTACCTTAATGAGGGTTAAGGGTAGCTTCATAAACAAAGGCAACAGAGGGAAAATGCAAACAGACAGAAGATATGGAATTTTCAAGCCTAATTAGAATCAAACAGGAGAGTGATGATTCCAAACAAAGACTGAATATTTCTACTTTATACAGACTAAAGGGCATCCAATATGTGATATACACCATTTATTACTCAGGAGACCAAACCTTAGAGACACAAATCTGACATTTCCTATTTCCTTTAAAGCAACACAGCAAATCTCGTGGAACCCACAGCAACACCCTTAGAGACTTCAGATTACCTGATAATTTCAGAACTGATGTTTGACATAACACTGACATGTTAAATATTTTCCTTTAGCCACAGGAGATCTTCAGCTCCAGAAATCATAAGTCAAAGGGGCATTCTCTCAATTTATTCTTTGTTATTGAGTGGTTTGTTTTGTTAGATCATTTATGGAAAGTTAGCACAAAATGGCAGCTAGGATATGGTATAGGAATACCAAGCAGATGTTAAACTTGAATATCATTACCAACAGAAGATAAGAAAGGCATTCGGTAAATAAAGGTCAAATGAAAAAATCAACCTAAGTTTCAATATAATGTTAACTTTGAAATGTAGTTTCAGCAAAAGTCTTAGCAGAGGTAGTTCATTTGCGATTTTTGCTTTTTGTTTTTTTGGGGGGTGCATTGTCTGGGAATCAGTTACTCTTTTTCTTGCCTAAGCTATAACTTGAAATTCTCCATGGTTAGAAGCATATACTGTTATCAAAATCTTACCAAACGCTCATTACTTTTCACTCAATAATTTAACTTTTACCGTGGTAAGTAAATCAACAGAAGGGAAGTCATAATTTACGGACAAATATGCTCATCAGAACATTATTTTGATGGGCAAACATTTTAAAACAATAGTGGCATACATAGATGAATTATAAATTATAGTATGTTCAATTATAGGAGATGTTTCATAAATAAACATTTAAAATTGTTTATAAAAATTTTAGTTTATAGAAAAATTCTGACCATGCCTTGTAAAGGTGACAAAAGCTGGATTAAAACTATTTATATAGAATTAACTCAAAAATATAAAAATTATGTATATGCCTAGAAAAATTAATAGCAAATTCAAAAGTATAGGGTGACCATTAAATTTATTGTCCAAAAGGATACTACTGAGAGTGAAAGAAGGGCTATGGACAAATGTTCTACGACAAGGAATCTAAAATACACTTATGTCACCCTACTATTGTCATATTTATCTCCCACTTGGAAGGCCTTTACACTTTGGTATTTTAACTCATTTATTTTTCTTAATAATACAGTGAGATGAATATTATTATTATTTCCATTTTATAGATGAGGAAACTGAGGCACAGATATTTCAATTAATTGCCCCAAGTTTGTGTATTGCAATTTAAGTCCAGATGGTCTGGTTCCAGAGCCCATGCTCTTAATCACTAGGCATTTCTGGAATGATTGGAACACTTCCCAGAAAGATTGAAAGGAAACACACCAAAATACTAAGAATGGAAATTCTAGAAATTTTATGTCTTTTTAAATGGTTGAGAATTTTCTACTTTTCTATGCTCATTTAAAATGAATCAGAAAGATAATAATATAAAAAAATACTGCATCTATTTATTCTCCTTTTTAATGTAAGATATAACATAACAATGATCGTGGATAAACACAGCAATCTTGAAACTGTCATTTTATTTTCTTAATTATTTACTGATTTTATAAATACATCTATCGTTAGACTTCCTTTTCATCCCTCCTTTTAAGTGACTGTTCACTCAGTGTGTGTGTGGGTGGGTGTATATATATACCCTAATCATATATACACACTCATTAATGTCTTAATTCTCTTGTTTATAATATTGTAGCATGTATCAGAGTACTATATTCCTTTTGAGAGCCAAATAATATTCTATTGTATGGATATACCACCATACTGATTTGAAGCTATTTTGTACCCCGAAAAGCCATGTTCTTTAGCCTCATTCAGTACTGCTGGGTGGGAACTTTTTTTATTGTTTCCATGGAGATGTGCCCCACCCAATTGTGAATGTTAATTTTTGATTAGGTTGTTTCCATGGAGATCTGTCTCCACCCATACAAGGTGGGTTTGCTTACCAGAGTTCTTTGAGGGAACCATTTTGGAAAGAGCTTTAGAGGCAACAGAGCCCACACAACCTTTGGAACAGAGGGAAAATGCCCCTGGGAAGGCCTTATAAAATGAGGACAGACAGCTGGGAGAGAAACCCCGAATTTCGTAGGTCTTTTCTTTGGAGTTAAGATGTCTTTCTCTAAATGCCTTATTTTGGACATTTCCATGACATTAGAACTGTAAACTTGCAACTTAATATATTCCCTTTTTAAAAGTCATTCTGTTTCTGGTATATCGCATTCAGCAGCTTACAAACTGAAACAACCATATTTTATTTATCCGTTCATCAGTTGATGGACACTTGGGTTGTTTCCCACTTTTTGACTATTATGAACGATGCTGCTATAAATATTTGTATACAAGTTTTTGTGTAAGCATGTACTTTTATTTCTCTTGGTTTCATTCCCTTTTAAAACACAAATTTTATCAGCTATTAGACTTTTTCATGGCAAATTTCCTTTTTAAAATAAAATTCTAATGAAGTTCTATAATCTGAAGCCTTTCATTATAATGAAATATTCAGATGCAATCTTTTGGGATCTAAATGAAAAAGAAACTTAACTATTGAGATTATCCTAAGATTTTGAAAATTTCTAGAGAGCATATAGCAGAACTGTACAATATCACTTCTAAGGTACTGAATCCATATGGAAGTTTTAATTCTTAGGTAAAAATGGACTTTAAATTCTGTTATGTGATGAACTGCATAATACAAAAAAGATAGGCGGAAGCCCTAACCCTCAATACCTCAGAATATGACCATTTTGGAAATAGAATCATTGCAGATGGAATTAGTTAAATTAAGAAAAAGTTATACCAGAGGTGGGCAGCTGTCCTTGTCATACAACTGTTTTCCTTGTAAGAAAGGGAAAGTGACAGACACAGGGGAGAAGACCACGTGATGATAGAAGAGGCAAAGATTAAATTTACAATCCAAGGAACACCATGGTCTGCAGGCAAACACCAGAAGCTAGAAGAGGCAAGGAAGGATTCTTCCCTACAAGCTCCAGATGGGACATTGCCTGCTGACACCTCGATTTCTGACTTTTTATACCCCAGAACTGTGGAAAACAAATATCTGTTGGTCAGAGCCACCAAGTTTGTGGTACTTTCATGTAGCTGCTCTAAGAGAAACTCTATTTGTGTTAGTTCTGATTATAATAATAACTCCATCATTTTGAAAAGTCCCGGAAAAGTGAAAGAATAAAATCATGGGAAAACTAGAGAATGAAAGGGAGAAAACTCTTTCACTGTGAAGCAATTCCCTAGAACTTAGCATCATAAGTAAAGAAAAAGTTAATAGAATTTCATGTGACAAATATTTTTTAAATACTGATATTATGAAAACATCTGCATGTTAAAGACATTTAGTAGTCTAAATTCTTTCAAATCTAATAAAGCATGAACAAAAATGTTCACTTATAATAAGTTCCATCAAAAGATTATCACAAGTACATTGGTGTTAAGAGAATTTCATATGCAGCAGTTCTGATACTAATAATTCACCTTTATGGAGTGTTTCCCACACTCCACTTTCCTAAACACTTCTCACATATAATCCCATTTAATATTAACAATTCTGTGTCTCAGTACTGTTACGCTACCAGAGGAAAAACTAGTAATTTGACTAACATTATATACTTGGGGCTAATAATTCTGTGGTTAGTTTCTTCTTTCACAGATGCATTGATATTTTCTCTTTTTTTTAAAAAGAAGAGAGAAAAATTAAATTAACCTTATAAAGCCTTTGGCCTCATATACAAACATACATATTTTTCCCTAAGTCTATATATGGGCTTTCCTCTCTCTGTTGTTCCTAAACCTAATACAAAGATATTTGTATAATGCTTCTTATTGAAAGCTTTTCTTTCTTTTTTATCCCTGTTGTGTTCTGTTTGTTTTTTCTGAATCTGATTATTTTACTTTAAGTTAGGATTACAAAAAGAGCTTAAATAGATAACAGTAAATTTTGAGCATTATTCCAAAGAGTTGCTCTCCTTTCCATTCTCACTGAGTTCCATCCCCCGTTCAACAAAATAGCTTATAAGAACCTATGCAATTTAGTGATGAAAATCAAAGAAAGAGAGGAAGAGTCTTAGTAATGCAGGAAAAAGTTGCATACAATGCTTTAGTTGCACTTTAAAACTTTTAGCTTCCTCAAGGAATGACAGAGAAAATTTTAAAAGTGACGGTATCAATTAAATATATATGGAGCAGGCAATGGTGGCTCAGTGGTAGAGTTCTCACCTGTCATGCCGGTCCCGGATTTTATTCCTGGTGCCTGCCCATGCTAAAAAAAAAATTTTTAAAAAAGCAAATATATATTAAATCTATGTTTTTAAGGAGAAGTTGTAAGCCAGTGTCTGGGGAGAAGCAATGCTTTCTCTGCCACTGAAGTTTGAACAGATTTTGTAGGTCAGAGTTTTTGTATTAGGAAAGTTTTTGTTGTAATGAATGATAGCAACAAAAACATTCCAGCATATCCAACCACTTGTATTCTATTGGATCCTTAAGCATACTGAAGTTATAGAATTAAACATAATTTATTAAAAATTATTTTCACAAGATTTGGGATACATGGTCCATTCATCTTTCTCCAGTGTCCAGGCTTTGTCCAAGCATGTGATTCATAATCTCTGTAGAACTCAGTGATACATCATCCCTGGACAATTCCACACATCTACCTTTAGCCACATTGATCTTTCCCTCTTCTTTTTCAACAAAGAAACCTTCCTCCTCTTCCAGGCCAATCTCTTTTGCATTATCAAGGAAATGTTTCCTCATCTGAGAGCCTCTCTGCTCCTGTCATCATCTGTTATGGACATACAAACTCACTACAGTCTTACCAACAGAAAACAAACAAACAAAAAAAAAGGAAAGTAAATAAGTATAAATACCTGTACCTCACATTCCTTCCTAACTCTACTCACTTTTTGCGTTTCATTCCAAACAATTTTTTCCTATCCAATTCTTTCTCATATTGTGCTTAGGTCCTTTTAAGTTTCTAGCAGGTAATTCTTCTCAAATTGACCTTTCAAAGGCACCCAGGATCTCCATGTTGTCAAATCCCAAGTTACTCTCTGGCTTCACCTTACCAGTTAAGTAACCTTGCTGTCTCTGACATCCCGACTAGCTCCTCCTTTGTGATTCTCTCATCTGCGTGACACAGTTTACTTCTGCTTTTCCTCTTTCCTCAGTGGTTTCTCTTTTTCAACTTCACAGCCTCTTTACCTAAATGACCTTGGAAAATTGTGGACTTGAATATCAGTCTATATAGACCAACTTCTCTGGCCTTTTAAAGATGCAATCTCTTGCTGGGACTTTAAATATCATCTTTGTCTGATAGTTGAACTTGCCAGATACACAAAATCCAGACTTCTTAAACTTCCTTCTCAGAGATCGATTATTTTATTTGACAACGACCTTAAAAATCTGAATAGAATGTCAAATATGTTAAAAAGAGAACTCTTGAATCATCCTGCCAACATGCTTCTCCCTCAATCCTCTCCATTTCACTAATTAAACCATTACTTACCCCATATATAAGCCAGGCATTTTGGTGTTTTCCTTGCTGCATCCCTATTTCATACGGCACACATCCAATGCATCAGTCCCCTAGCTCTGAGATAATCTATTAGAACATCTAGTAGATATTTTATTATTCCTGTCATAGTACATTGTATATTGTAATTATTCAATTATTTGTTTACTTTTTTTATGCTTCCACCACCAGGTTGGCCAACCTTTATTTATACTATGTCTAGCATATGGTAGAAAAATAAATACTAATCTAATTAATAATTAGTGAATGAATGAATAGCTGTACTTGCTCACTTTTTGTGTTTAAATTACTCTCACTTGGTGTGTTTAAATTCTCAAGAATGGAGGCGTAATTTAAAAACCATTTTTCTTCACTATTACTTATCTCTGAGTTAGGGATAAGATACTGTAGAAACCCAGGGCCTGCCCCTCCACTCCATACTGAGAATAAGTTATTGTATGTGGCCACCTACAGTGACCAAGATGGAAATCAAAAGTCATCAGACCTCCTCAGAGAGGGGAAGGAAAGTACAGATGGCATCATAAACAAAGCAATAAAACTCCCCACCCTTGTGCACTGCTGATAATAAACTCTCAGACCCTTGTGTCAGGAGACTCTGTTGAAACTGTTTCACACCCTGTGCAATATTTTCATCCTAAACTTTTATAAATTGTCTCTTGTACTCCCCACCCTTTTGCAGAGAGCACTGATTTCCATTTTCGGAACAACTGCCACCGAGAAAGAACTTATCTTGTTTGTAAGTCCCAATAAAATCCATTCCTAACTCTGCCTAGCGTGTTCTTTGGTTTGGGGGCTGTGCCAATCTGGGCTCTTCAAGAGTTGGGTTGGAACAGATTTTTTTTTTCTTTTATGTTCTCCAATATTCATATGCTTTTAAATGGCTACAATGAAGTATAATGGACATTATAAAATGCTCATATTTAAATATATACTAATTAAATTCTCATTACATTCAAGACAATGAACATATACATTAGTAATAAAAGTTCCCTAATGATCTTTTGTAATCCCTCTCTCGACACTACTTATTGATCTCTTGCCACATTCCCAGGTAATCACTGAGCTGTTCACTATAGATTAGTCTTCATTTCCTAAGATTTTATGTTAATGAAATCCCACAGTATATCTTCAAGCATATTCAGAAACAAATACATATTTCTGCTTAAATTCTATATAAAAGAAAATGTCTTTGTCTATTAAACAACTTAGTATCAAATGGATTCATGTAATGGATTTATATTTAAGGCACATTTAATTATTTTAACAATTGTTTCTTAATACTCTTTACCCAGATATTGCAGAATAAAGAAAAAAAGATTGAAAGAAAAATTTCAGAATGAACGCGTGAATGAAACTGATACAACAGCATCCTGGCATTAGAAGAGAAATACTTTTACAATGGTAAAGTGGTTGTTCCCCTAATACTCCCAGAACCCTCTATTTCTAAGTTATTTTGAAGCCACAACTACTCTTTGTAAAATATTGAGAGGACTTTGAAGAAGTAACAATTTGTTAAATGAAATGAATAGGCAGTAATTTCAATCAATACACTGTCCAAGAAGTGACATAATGACATCTATATCTAATGTAAAAGAAGACTGAATATGATTCTATGATGATCCAAATAGAAGACAATGAAATCCTTGAAGATGTGGGGTCTTCCCATTTTTAATTAAGAATTTTAAGTATCCAATCATGCTTGCGGTTTCTTTCCTTAAATAGGATTTTACATGATTGTATATTATAATAACTTAAAAAGGGTCATAAACAGCTAAAATTTATAGTTCAAAAATGTAAGCATAACTGAGAATTACTTTTCAATACAAGATACCCCACAAAAGGAAAGGCAATATAAGTGGACCTTAGAATTCTACCAGATTTTGATGTGTGCCACTTAAGAACAATTTCTACATGAACCGTATCAAAATATGAATGCCATATGCTTTATATGTTTTTATATGCCTCTTTTCAATGGTAAAAAAATGGTTGAATTAATTTTTACCAAAGACATTATTAATCTGAAGGAGCTTTCCAGTCTGGTTCTAATATAATAGTTTAAGTACATTACTTTCCTTACTCTATTAAGCTATAAATATTTCCTTTAGTGCTTTAGCTATTTATTTAGATCCTTTAAGAACATATTATTGACCAACGACATTTAGAAACTTATTTATTCCACTTTAGAAAATTCAGAGTTTACCTTGAAAATATGAAAACATGAATAATATTTAATAGAAAGCATTTCTAAAAGGAAAACCAATTTTCTTTGAAATGCTATATAAATTAATATATTGTAGTTTCATTAATGTATTTTCACTTAAAAATTTCTAATTTGCGGAAATTTTACTAGATATTTTATTATTTTATAAATTTTAATAAAATTAAGACTACTGGCCAGAAATATCTGCTTTTTTAAAATTAAGTTTTGAAAAAATGTCTTCACTTTCTTGATACTTCTAAATTTTCTACAATTCATGTGAATTTACAGTGCTCAGACAAAAAAAGCATTTTTCTTTAATTTTGAGAATTAACTTTTGAATAGCTTGAATTTTGTTAAATTGTGATGAGATTGAAATAATTTCCCTTATGTGACAGGAAAAATTGCACTTTAGATAGCATTTGAGCATTCACAGTTTCATAAATATGTATTATAGCTACGGTATTTTTTACTTTGTATGCTATATACATTTTATTCTTTTCCCATGTGAGTATCACATTTCATTCTTTTTCCATGTGAGTATCACCTTATTGCATCACCACTTGTTGAATTTTTTGTTTGCTTTGTTTTTGTTGGTTGTTTGTTTGCTTGCTTGCTTGTTTGTTTGTTTGGGAAACGCGTGGGCCAGGAATCCAACCCAGGTCTCCCACACAGCGGCAGGAATTCTACCACTGAACTACCCTGGCACCCCCTACGTCTACAGTATTTTATTTAACCTCTCCCTCTCTCTCTCTCTCTAATTTTGTTCCTTCTTTTTATAGGAAGTGAAACAGAAGGAAAAGCTTCGTTGATATCATTTCTACAGTTGGTAATCTGCTTTGGACAGTCATTTCTTTGTGTACTCTGTAATAGCCTTGGGAGACCAAAGTTTGGGTAAACATATATTATAAGATGAGGTGATTCCCTATTCCTCAAGGTCAGAGGGAGATCTGAAAGGGAATCAGAAGAGTACCTCAGTAGTACTCCTTCAACGAAAACACCTTTACCTCAATAGAGGAGGCTGATAATTCCTGAAAATACAGCTTAAAAATGAATTAATTCTTAAAGCACATTTAAGGCAGTAATAAACTTCATTATTATTCACAAAAAAAGGTTGAAGGCAACCACAATAAATAGGTGAAATTAAAAATTAAAATTTTAATTGTAGAGACATTTACCGTTAAAACTATCAGAAATTGTTTATGTATTTTGTCCCTTGCCTTTTTTGACAGAACTTTCTTTTTATTCTTTGAACAAGTTATTATTGGGATGCTTATACTCACAAATCTAAAAACCATCCTAAAATTAGAATTTAATAATATTTAGCCTAAATTTGAGATCAGTGTTCATATTCTGTTTATGTGGTACAGGGATGGGATACAAGCACAGAAAACCTTGGGAGGAAGAGAGAGTGAAATGAAGAGAAAGAATAGGAAAAATACATAGAACAGAAGAAAAGTAAAACTGCTTGAATGAGTAGCAGGTTGTTAATCTGTTACCTGCTGTGTTTTTTGCCCTGGGTTCTTAGAGTATTTGAAATTTCAAAAAATTTGGAGTATTTAAAGAAAATGTAATTTAGAGAGTTGAAGTCATGTCTCTGAAGCAGCACAGGAGGTGACGCCTTCTAGGAGTTCTGCTGGAGTTCTCCATAGCAGGCTCCTCCGAGGTGTTCTCTTCCTAAGAAGCTATCTTCTTAGGAAGGATAGCTTCTCTTCCTACATCAGAGCTGATCTGTTGCTTCTTTCTTTCTATTTTTTTTCCATTATCTTTGCTCCAGTTCCCCCCTTGATGCAGATTTTCTACCAAAAGCCTGGTACATTAACTAAATCAATGTCTGTGTGAACTGGTCCCCACCTATTTATTCTTTAAATACTTGGTATTTATTTGTATAGGGGATATATGCTCAATAAAGAAAAAACGAGAAAAAAGGCTAAGCAGCAAAAATTAAATTCCTTGCAATTCTATTTCCTAAAGGAACAGTTCATTTCGTATTTCATGTTTTACAAATCTTGAGATTTGCATATTTAAATCTCCCTTGGTAATTATTGAAAATGACTTACATTTTCCAAATAATAGCAGTTGTTCAAGATGTTTTAAGCTCCTAAACTCTTATATCTGGTTGATATTACATATATATTTTTAAATGAATGAGTAAATTTAGTATGGAAATTACTTTGTTATCCACTTTTTGTTACTCTGCCCAATCACATTGGTAATGTGGTTATATTGTTTTCTCATGAGTAGCAATTTTATTAACCTTGACCTAAAAGTAATCCATGCATCAAAGTGTAGGTCTGAGCTCTTTAAACTTAATTGTTCAGAAAAGGCCTCAGAACTGAAATAAGATATCTAGCTTTCTAAAAAATACAAAAAAAACAATTAACACTGGGCTGGTTTGAAACTGTTATGTACCCCAGAAAAGATGCTCTTTTAACCCAATCTTTTGGGTGCAGATTTATTGTGGGTGGGGTCTTTTGATTAGGTTGTTTCCATGAAGATGTGACACACCTAATGGGGGGGGCATGGTGGGATCTTTGATTAGATTATTTCCATGGAGATGTGGCCCCTGCCCATTCAGGGTGGGTCTTGATTACTTAACTGGAATCCTTAAGAGAGTTTATACATAGTAAGAAAGCAAATGCCTAGACACAGACCTTTCAAGATGCAGGAGGAGGATGCCCCAGGGGAAGCCAAAAAAACACAGGAGCTGAGAGAGCTGTTTGACAACAGAAGCCAGGAGAGGAAGAAGCGGATATCACCATGCACCTTCCCATGTTAGAGTAGGCCTGATAATCGACGTTTCTTGAGTGAAGGCATCTTCTTGTTGATGCCTTACTTCGGACATTTTCACGGCCTTAGGACTGTAATTTGTAACCTAATAAATTCCCTTTGTAGAAGTCACCCACTTCTGTTATATTACATGCTGGAAGCTTCAGCAAACTGAAACAAATACCTATCTTGAAAAGCTCACTTCTTAATCCACTTAATTCGATAGAGCTCTTCTCATGAAATCCTGTTTCAGTTACATTAATTTTCTATATGTGAATAGGCTTCAGTCCAACAAACACGAAAAAAAAATTTTCTCATCCAGACTTGCTTCATTGTATTCATTTTAGCGTAAAAGCCTACACTATGGGGGATGAGTAGTATAAAGTTCAGGGACCACTAAAAATATGAAAGTTTGAGGTTATCTATGATTTTTAAGATCTTACAAATAAATTCACATTTATGATCAACTTCTATTCTCACACACAGAAGATGCATTAAATTATAAAATGAATATCTGAAGCTTCACTGTCAAATTTAACCACTTGACTTTCAGTATGCGGCTATCTTTTTGATTATTTTATATTAAAAATTTGTTCATGTTCTAAATCCATTACTTATTATTGTGTAATTTGGGGAGGGCGACAATCTCTCAAAGAATGGGTAATTTTTTTCTCAGTAAAATGGGAATAATAATTTTACCTGCCTCACAGGGCCATTGTTAGGATTAAATGAGGTAACTCTATATAAAACGCTTATAACCTAAGGTGTTATGACCACTCAATGCATGTAGCTGTCTAAATGTCAGCTGTGCTCAACATTATGAGTAAATTCTTTGCTGTCCATTCATACTTTTAATTCAAATATTTTAAGATAATCATTAAAACTGTAGCATTTCAAGAAGTGGTGATTTTTTTTAGAAAAATGAAATCATACACCTTTTATGAATTTATTTTATTTTATATGTGAGTGCGGATAGAGACTAAGACATCTATAATTTCTATTGACATTTGTGCAGAGGCTTATAGTATAAATATATTTTATATATGTCCCATTGGAACTTCTAGTTACCATATATGCTCTACTTAGAGGGTATTAAGTTCCTATTTGCCTAATCAAAGCTAATAATTATGTCATTTAACTTCTCTACAAACTTTTACATATTATAACTTCTTGGCATGGGAAAAATTGAGTGCTAACAGATTCTATTACTATTTTAATTTTGCCACCCTTACGTGTGCTTTTATCGGTTTTATTAAACTGCATGTGACATTAAAATGGCAAAATATTTGACTCATAAGAAGTTTTGGTGTATTGGCATAACTTTAATGACAGTTATACTCATCATTTCTTTTTATCAGTGCTTATAAAAATTGCATTATACTAGTGAAATATTTCATCAATGTAGTGAAACATTCATTTTCTTCTTATGCTTTCATTTGGTTCCATTTACCTATCATTTTCCCATCCTCTTTCTTTAAAATTCTGTAAATTGCTTTATTTTTGGTTTGTCTTATATAAAAGTTATATATTTGAGTTTGAAGGTTTTTTACCCAAATTAGATAATCCATTAAAATTATTTATTGAGTAAATTATTTTCTCCCATATAATCTAGAATGTACATGTTCTCATTTAAAATATCTTAAAGCTTTAGACACACCTAAATGCATATTTCCCTGTTATCATCATTACAAATCAAACCAAATAAGTCTTATCCCTTCTAGGCAAGAGAACTTCTAAAAAAATTAAATTAACTTATTTTTCCTCTTGCCAACTCCTGAATTTTGGACTCATTTGGGATTGTTAGATTATTAGTATAATTTTAGATCATATATCTTCTCTTCTGGCTATCACATTCTGATTTATATCCACACTTACCGTATATTTTAAAGAAATCATTAGAATTGTCTTAATTTATGATTATTCCTGTGCTTTGTTGACAGAACATTTATACCTATATTTCCCCCAGAGTTTTGCTCTTTGATTCATTTCTTTAATTGGCTAAGAAAACAACTTTAACTAAATCTTTTAGGAGTAGTATAGATGGGGTTTACTATCCAAGCACTTGCATATCTGAATATTCTGTCATATCATTAGTCTTCTTAATGCTCCTTGCTTACTTTGCTTCTTTCTTTAACATCTCTCACTGCTATCTTTTCATCTCATCTTTTACCCCTTGTTTTTAAAAACATGATCATACAAGGTAAATGCTCTCTAGATTTTATTTTTGCTTCCCATAGTTATTCTTTAGAAAACATTATATTTTCTTTTCTAGAGAAATCTAAAATCATCTCCCATTTTATGAAATTGAAACCAGCTCTTTCCAAGGCTGGAATTCTGCTCACTCATTATTAAAGGGGAGAACTAGATCCAGAATTAGGTCTTTGCCAAAAAAGGAAGAGGTGGGTGGTATCTATTTTGATTCTGTCACTGTTCATCTCCTTGCTATATGACTCTGCCTCTCAGGTCTTAAACAGAAGGGTTGGTTAACCTCTTATTTTGTAGCTCAGCAACATAGTAGGCTTTGAATAATGAGGAGGGTACAAGAGCTAATGTCAGAAACAGCAGGAAGTCTCAGCTTCAACAATGAGGTAACTAGTGATACTGCTATAAAAAGGAACAGTACAGAGAAGACAACTTTGGGGGAAGAAATATGGAATCAGTTGTGGACATTTGCTCAACAAATATTTTGAGTTTTGCACTAGATACATACACTATAACTACAGTAATTATCAAACCATCCACTTGAGGTAATAGACAAAAACAGGTAAAGAAACTTAAAATTCCTCTTGCCTTTTGAGAAAGTGACATAAAAAATTAATAGAGTTTGGTAATAGAGAATAATTGGATTTTGTTGGGAGGTGCTCATTAAATGGGATAGCCAATGAAGCATGTTCTAAGGAGGTAGCATTTAATATGTAAATTTAAGGATGTCAAAAGTTTAGCAGAAGAGGGGCCAGGCACTGGGGCTGAAGTGAATAGTTTCTGGTGAGAACAGCAGATAGAAGACATAAAGCAGGAAAGGCCTTGGTCTGTGAATTCCTTGAAAGTAGCCAGGATGCCTAGGGAGTTCTGTAAAAAAGAAAAGCAGCTTTAGATAAAGTTGGAGAAGGTGCAGGAAGCAAATCAAATGTTTCAATCAGAGATAATCATGGTGGTATTTATGTTTTTGAGGACAATTGTCTATTTGGGGGAAGTGACATAGAGACATTAGAAGACACAAGAAGCTATTCCAAGGGTAGTCCAGATTCTGTATGGTGGTGAAAGTGGAGATGCAGGAAGATAAACATGTTTGATGAGCACTTCAGACATGCTGATTTTGTGGAACCTATGAATTATCCAAGTAGAGAGGGCAAGAAAATAATTTTGCATATGAACCGGCAGTCCAGAAGATCATCTAGACTGGAAATACAGATTTAATAGGTTCTTTCATTTAAATAAGTGTGAACGTAATTATGCTCCACAAAATATGTGCATCAGCTACCACCATTGGTGCACTTAAGAGGAAATTTCCTTGGCCCTGCTCTGAACAGTACATCAGATTCTCTATACAAAAATGTCAGAAATCTAAAATTTAATCAAGACTGCTAGCGATTTAAATGCATAATAAATTTGAGGTCTACTAATATACATGAGAAGAAATGATGACACAACATAGAAGCTCAAGGAATTATAAAATGTAAAGAGTGAGTTAAAGAGCCTGAAAAGAGGTAGAGAAGGGCCATTAAAATTAGCAAGAAGAAACCCAGGGGAACATGGTATCTTAGAATGTAAAGTAAGAAAAATATTTGAGGAGGAATAGGTGGACATCAA
Organism: Myrmecophaga tridactyla; assembly: GCA_004026745.1. Classification (NCBI taxonomy): domain Eukaryota; kingdom Metazoa; phylum Chordata; class Mammalia; order Pilosa; family Myrmecophagidae; genus Myrmecophaga; species Myrmecophaga tridactyla. Next base: position 54,707 of record PVIY010007788.1, on the reverse strand, counting down.
TGTCAGATGCCAAGTGGAGAAATTTACTAACATGTTGTTCATTTTTGGCCTTAGTATGATAATATTCCACGTGGGTGGGGTTAGGGAATGAAAAAGATATTGAGTTGGATTAAGAAGTCCAACCAACCAGAAAAATTAAGACCATGAGTGGAGAAAATTTTTTCACCATAACAGATTTTTGTAGGAAAGATTTGATTGGTTCTGGTATGGAATGTATATTGCTAGTTTTGATGGTTATATCATTGAACATTGTGTTTATGATAGATGTTAGATGTAAATAGATATCATAAACATCTTTCCTACCAACAATGATATATACTCATATATGTTGCTTGTAGGAAATATAAACTAAAGCTGGGTTTCTTCAATTCAGCACTACTGACATTTTTGGCCAAACAGTTCTTTGTGGTGGGAGCTATGCTGCATTTTAAGATGTTAAGCAACATCTACTCACTAAATGTCAACAGCACACTCCCACCTCGTCCAGGTTTAACAACTAAAATTGTCTCCAGAGATTATCAAATATCCCCAGGAGGGAAAAATTGCCCCATTCGAGATAAATACTTTCCTCCTCACCCCACCCAAGTTGATGCCCTCCCTCGTGGTAACCATGCTGACTCACCATGTTGGAATGCCCCCTTGGTGAATATCCTCCCTGTCACACTCATTCTCTGACTCCCAACAAGGCTGTTTCTTCATCCTACTGCATGGAGCCTTTCCTCACCTCTGTGGTTCTCTTTCTTCTACTCTGAGTCACTGAAGTTAGCCCTACCAAGTCTTAAATACCTATCCCACTTTGTTTCACCTAATGGTTTTAGTATTGAATTAGGAAGGGAAAGAAAGCAAAGGAAAGAAAAGAAAGGAGGAAGGAAAGAAAAATGGAAGAAATAGAAAGGAAAGGCGGCTGAAAATGTATTTTCTTAAAAAACAGAATAGCACTGGTATGGTGGCTTGGAGCTGTGAACATCAGGGAAACATATTCTTTAATTAATCAACTCCTCTGGGTGTGAATTCATTCTTAATAGGATTCGAGATGAGGCTACTTCAGTTAAAGTGCAGCCCAAGTGAGTAAGATTCAGCTTTAATCTGGATTACTGGAGTCCTTTATAAGCAGAATGAAATTCAGACACAAGGAAAAAGCCACAGGAAGAAGCCAGAAGTCAAGGGAGTCCAGAGAAGCCAGGGGAAGTCACCATGTACACTGCCATGTCACAGAAAAATCAAGGATCAAGGATTGCCATCAGCCAACCCAGCAAACCACAGTCCTCTGGGAGGAAGCACTGACTTGATGGTACCTTTACTTGGAGCTTTAACCAATCTCAAAATCATGAGCCAATAAATTCCTATGGTTTAAGCCAACGCATTGCATATCATTTGTTTAAACAGCCAGGAAACTAAAACTGGTAAATGTAATATATTAAAATTAAGAAGATAAAATTAACCAAATGACTTTTTTACTATATAGTAACAATAATAGCAAAATCATGAATTTATTTCCAGGTTTGGAATCATATATTTTGATACTATAATACATAAATTACACAACAACAGACTAATTTATATTAAATTGGTCTTCCCACCAAAATAAAAACTATAAAACTTGACAAAATAGATGAAGGCACTGATGTCAGCTAGGAATAACAGGCAGGACATGAGTGTGGTCCCTGAGAAAGGAAAGCACACTAGATGCATTCACAATCACCAACTTTACATTTGGGTACTATGCTGGCTCAGGGCAGTGAGGAAGAGCACACATGGAGTAGAGGACTTGCTGAAGTGAGAAGGCAGAGGCTGCCAGTCTGGGTTGCAGAATGGCTACAATTTACAGAACAGAGTATTGGGGGAAAAAAACCCAGCTATGCAGAGGAAAGAGAGGTTGGAGGAGCCTGGGTGGGAAGTTGCTATACATCTTTGAAAAATGATTGGGTTGTGCACATACAGGGTGAGACTCTAAGAGAATTAGCAATGATTGGCTTTATGGGGAAAGAGAGCTGAACAGAAGTTACTTGGATTGTTCAGTGCTGGGAGATGTAGTGGTAAAGTTGTGTCCTAACTATAGTAGATAAACTTCTATGATACCCTTGGTCATTGGAGTCCCCCAAAAGACATGCCTTAGGGGTAAGAATAGTAGTGCAGAGTAAGGGCCTTCTCTTAGAACTGACTTCCAAACCAAATATACCCATGCTAACACAAAATAAAAATGAGATTTTCAGTGCTAAATAACCCTTTAATAATTTAACAACCTCCCATAATCAAAACAAGGCAATTTAAAGGAAGATAACATAGCCCATCTCATTACTGTATTGTCCCCAATATCCAGCATCCAATAAAAAATTAATAGGAATGAAAGAGGCTGGAAAACTTTATATAAATTTATTTTAAGTGAATGGAGTCAAATTACAAGATGCCTTTGATTTTGATATTGGGAGATGATGATTTTGAAGCAGCATTTATTAATATGTTCAAGGACTTGCAGGAAGGATTGACCATAACGAGTGAGTATATGAACAGAGAAATGAAAACTATAAGAAAGTCAAATGGAATTAAAAAACAGAAAAGTCGCTACCTGAAATAAAGTTATACCATGGCTCAGGAGTAGAAGGGATACTACAGAAAAAGTTTTTGTGAACATTGAGAGATCAATAGATATGAACTGAGCAGAAGTAATCTGTTGCACAATATCAAGAAGGCTATCATTCACATATTAGGAGCCCAAAACTGAGGTTAGAAGGAAAAGTAAACATAAGAAATATAAGAAGAAATAAAAAGTAAATATTTCCCAAATTTGTGGAAAAACATCAACTTACATATCCAAGACATTCAGCAAATTCCAAGCAGAAAAAAAAATACAGAGAACAGAGCCTATCCACACCATTCTCAAACCGGTGAAAACCGAAAATAAAGAGAAAAATCTGAAAACAAGCCTGAGTAAAAAGAAAAATACAGTGTAGCATTAACACTGATGATGTTGTTCTTCTTATTTAAAACAATGAGACCAGAGAACAATGCAATTATACATTTAAATTGGTGAAAGGAAAAATTTAAATCCAGATTTGTATACACAGTTAAATTATCCTTTCCAAAATGAAGGTGAAATTAAGAAATTTTCAAAAAAATAAAAAACAGAGTGACATTTCCACCAGCAAACCTGAATTACAAGACATGTTAATAAGTTGAAGAAAAAAAATACAAATTTAGAAGAAGAAATGAGGCACATCAGAATTTATAAGTATATGGGTAAATATAAAAGGCTAGTTTATTACCGCTTAATTTCTTTGAAAGGCAACTGACTAAAAGAAAAATTATAGCATTGTATTGTAGGTTTTATTATATACAAGATAAAATTATATCACAAAACATCATGCAGGGAAGGAGTCAAGGAAATGTTGCTATTGGGCATTTTCTACATTATACACGGATACGTGAAAAACTCACAGCAGATCATGATTAGTTAAAGATAAATGGATGAATATTGAAATTAATCAATAAATAAGAATACAAAGAAAAACAACTAAATGGAAATAGATGAAATAAAAATGAATACTAAAAATATTCAATTAAATAAGAAGGAAAGAGTAGAGGAACAGAAAAAAAAAAATTTAGACAACCAGAAAAGAAATAGCAATTTGGTACAGTGAACCCAAACACAATTATATAATTTCATTAAATACAAGTGAACTAAAATCTCCAATAAAGGACAGATATTTTCATACTGGATAAAAAAGCTAGACCCAAATAAATACTGTCTACCAGAGATGTATTTTTAAATATAAAGACACATGTAGGTTAAAAGCAAAAATATGGAAAACATAGACAATGCCCTAAGTAGACATAAAATACTTGTATGCTTACATTAAGGAAAGGCAATGCAGACTGAAAGAGAATGATGAAAAGATCAATTCATCAGAAAGCTATAACATTCCAAAATAGGTATCCACCTAAAACAATACTTTAAGATAAATGAAGAAAATCGAGCAGAACTCAAGGGAACAAAAAATAAACTAATAGTCTTATATTGAGATTATAACACGTTTCTCCATAATTTATAAAACAGTAAGTCAAAGAATAAGTATAGAGACCGAACATCTAAGCCACACTATCATTAACCTTGACCTAATACATCAATTGAATATGCATTAGGATATTCACTATAATAGTCTATAAATTGAGCCATAAAATAAGTCTATAAATTTACTTTTTGATGTTATAGACTGTATTTTTGGATTAAAAATAGAACTAAATTTGAAATAATGATATCTAGAAAACTCCAAAATATTTGTAAATAAACAAAACTTTTAAACTTTAACTCAGTATTTACAAAAGAGACTAAAAGAAAATTTAGCTAATAATACAAAATAATGATAAAAAAACATGAAGTAAAATTTGTGAGGTGAGGTTAAATTAGTGCTAAGAAGGGAATTAATTGCTTTAAATGCTTATATTGGAAAAACAGATTAAAGCCAGATATCTGAGGAATAAGAAAATAATTAGCAACCAAATTACAAAACAAGTGGAAAATAAAATAACAATAATAATGGCATAACTAAATGAAATGGAAAACAGACAAACACTAGAAAAAAAAATCAACTAAACCAACAAAGATTTCTTGAAAAGTTTAATAAAATTGTTAAGCCTAGCAAGGCCAAGAAAAAACAAAAAGATGAAAGAGGGAATATCAATACAGATCCTGTAGATGGTCAAACGATAGTAAGGGAATATTATGAATAACTTTATACTTACAAGTTTGACAGTTTAGATAAAATGAAATAAAATCTTAAAAGAGACAAATTACCAAAGCTTACTTAAGAAGTAGATACCCTCAGTCATTTTATATCTATTAAATAAACTGAATTTATGTCTGAGAAGTTTTAATGCAAGATGGCTAGGTTGATAAATTTATCAAAGTTTTAAGGGAGAAAACAATTGAAATCTCTTAGAAACTCTCTTAGAAAGTAGATGAGGAGGATAAATATGCCAGCATGATTTATGATGCCAGGACCACTCTGATACCAAAATTTGACAAAGACATTATCAAAAGAATTACAAACAACTAATATCCATAAACACAGATGTAAAAATTCTTGAGTAAAAATTAGCAAAGCAAATCCAGCAATACATTAAAAAGATAATACATCGCAACTAAGTGAAAGGTTAACACTGAAAATAAATCAGCATATTTGAACTGTTTAACAGAATAATAAAGGCAAATCCTATGATCTCAACAGGAGAAAAATATTTGGACAAACTTCAAAATTAAGCAAACATTTGTGATAAAATCTAACAGCAGACTAGAAACAGAAGGGTACTTCATAAATCTTATAAAGGGCTCCTACAAAATCCTACAACTAACACCATCCTTTTGACAGTATATTGTATAATTCCCCTTAACATTGGGATCTTCCTTCAATACTGGGTGGTATCCTTTTTATTGTTTTCATGGAGATGTGACCCACCCAACTGCGGGTGGTAACTTCTGATTAAATGGTTTGCATGGAGATGTGTTCATTGTGGGTTTGCTAACTGGAGACTTTAAGAGGGAATCATTTTGGAAAAAAGCTTTAGAGTCAATGGAGCCCACATAGCCAGAGACTTTTGGAGTTGAGGAAGGAAAATGCCCCTGGGTAAGCTTCAAGAAACTAAAAGCTGGGAGAGAAAGCTAGCAGATTTCCCCAAGTGCTTTCCCAGCTAAGAGAGAAAGCCGGAACATCATTGGCCCTTTCTTGGAGTTAAGGTAACTGATTGTTGGGGCCTTCATTTGGGCATATTCATGGCTTTAGAACTACAAAATTGCAACTTATTTAATTGCCTTTTTAAAAGCTATTCCATTTCTGGAATATCACATTCCAGCAGCTTGCAAACTAAGACACAAGGCATGTGTGCCTGCTCCTGCATGGATGTCTAAGCCAGCATAATAAAGCAAGAAAAAAGAAAAAAATATAATATTTGTAAAAGAAGTCATAAATGTGTCTTTTAAGAGATAACATAATCATTTATGTACAAAATCATAATATATAAAACAGATCAGAAGGTCAATCTGAAAAATAAATTGTTTGTCCATATACAATTCTATTTACTAACACTAAAAATTTTAACCAAAAATATGCAAAAACTTGATCCTAAAATTGGCTAAGCATTGTTGAAAGAAATTAAATATGATTTAAAATTCCATGTTCATGACTAGAAGACTCAGTAGTGCTAATGTATCAATTCTAGACAAAATTGTCTAGATTGATTCTTAACCATATCCCAACAGTATTGGTCTGAACCAACTTTATGGACCACTGGCCCTGTTCTGACCAGTTAAACACAAACAATACTGAAGATCTAGAATAAGTTGAACCAAGTGGCAAAGAAGAGTCTTAACCCAAGACAAGCAACAATAAATCCATAGGCAAGGGAAAGAAACTGATCAAAGTAAACTCATCAACATAATCAGATGCCTAGACATCAGCAAAAATTACAAGCCACACTAAAAAACAGGAAGATTTGGCCTAGTCAAAGCAACACATTAAAAGTTGGAGGAGATGTAGAATTTGGACAACTAATCAAAAATATTCAAACAAGTCTCGTAAATCAATTCAGCAGATGAAGGAAAATATGGCTAAAGAGATAATGGGTGTTAAGAAGACATTGAATGTGCATGAAGAAGATTTTGAAAGCATGCAACAAAAAAATAACAGAACTTATGAGAATGAAAAGCACAGCAGAAGAGATTAAAAATACAGTTGAGGGATAATACCAGCAGAACAGAACAGGCAGAAGAAAGGACCAATGAACTAGAGCACAGGACATCCTAAACCATATAGATAGAAGAACAGATAGAGAAAACAATGGAAAATTTTGAGTGGGTCTCAGGCAATTAAATGACAGCATGAAATGCACAAACATATGCGTGATGGGCGTCCCAGAGGAAAAGAGAAGGGAAAGGGGGCAGAAATAATAATGGAGGAAATAATCATTGAAAATTTCATAACTCTTATGAAAGACTTGAATATACATATTCAGGAAGTGCAACATACCCCAAACAGATTAAATTTTAATAGACCTACTCCAAATCACATACTAATCACTATGTCATATGCCAAAGATAAAAAAGAAAATTCTGAAAGCAGCAGTAGGAAAGTGATTCATCACGTACAAGGGATGCTCAATAAGACAAAGTACTATTTCTGATCAGAAACCATGGAGTTAAGAAGACAGTGGCATGACACATTTAAGGTACTGAAAAAGAAAACCCATCAGCCAATAATTTTTTATCTGGCAAAACTGTCCTTCAAAAATCAGGAAGAGTATAAGATATTCACAAATAAACAAAAACAGAGTTCATCAAAAGAAGACCTGCCCTACATGAAATACTAAAAGGAGTTCTACAGGCTGAAATGAAAAGACAGAAGAGAGAGGCTTGGAGGAGAGTATAGAAATGAATTTTGTCAGTGATAGTAACTAAAAGGGTAAAAAAGAGATGCAAAAATAAGATATAACATATAAAAGCCAAAAGATAAAATGGTTGAAGACAGAATTGCCTATACAGTAATGATTGAATATTAATGCATTAAACTCCCTAATGAAAAGAAAGATTGTCAGAATGGACAAAAAAAAAATATGATCCACATATAGGATGCCTACAAGAAACTCACTTTAGAACTAAGGACACAAAGGAGTTAAAAGTGAAGTGTTGGATTAAAATATTCAACAAACAGTAACCAAAAATGAGCTGGTGTAGCTATACTATTAGACAAAACAGACTTTAAATGCAAAGTTTACAAGAGTTAAATAAGGACATTATATATTAATAAAACGGTCAATCCACCAAAAGGAAATAACAATCATAAATATTTTTGCACCTAATCATGGAGCCCCAGAATACATGAGGCAAACACTGGTAAAATGAAGGGAGAAATAGAAAAATCTACATTAATAGTTTAGAGATTTCAATACACCAATTTCATCAACAGATGGAATACCTAGACATAGGATCATTAAGAAAACAGAGTACTTGAATAATATGATGAATGAGCCAGATTTAATAGTCATATATTACAGCCCAAAACAAAAGGATACATGTTCTTCTCAATTGTTCATGAATCTGTCTCCAGGAAAGAACACCAGTTGGATCCCAAAACAAGTCTCAGTAAATTTTAAAGGATTTAAATTGTACAATGCACTTGCTCTGACCATAATGGAATGAAGACAGAAATCAATAGCAGGTGGAGAGCTGGAAAATTCACAAATGTAACGAGGTTAAAGAACACATTCTTAAACAATCAGTGGGTCAAAGAAGTTGCAAGAGAAATCAGTAAATATCCAGAAACGAATGAAAATTTTCACAACATATCAAAACTTGAGTGATGCAGTAAAGGTCGTGCTGATAGGGAAATTTATAGCCCTAAATATCTACATTAAAAAACCAGAAAGATCTCTGAGTTTGAAAGTATAGTGATGTAAGAAAGACTGTTACACATTTCTAACATAAATCCAAATGCAAAAGATTTTTATTGTAGATGACAAATATGAAAGGATAATGTCTTTAGGGGATACATTCAATTATCAGAAAATAAGTATGTTTTGAACAATTTGGGCATATAAATCTACCTTTTCAACTGCAAGTTTTATGAAATCCCAATACAGATAAAATGTTTATGATGAAAATTTATCATCTGAATTGAGATGTATTGTAAGTGTAAAATACACACTGGATTTTGAAGGCTTTTAATGAGAAAAAGAACCAATTTTTATATTGATTTTGTGGTGAATGATAATATTTTGGATACAATGGGTTAAGCAAAATATTTTAGTAAAATTATTTCCCCCAGAAAAAAAAAAGAAGAGCTAAAATCAAAGACCTAAATGCACAAAGAACTAGAAAAAGAACAGCAAACTAATCCCAAAGCAATCAAAAGGAAAGAAATAAAAATTAGAGCAGAAATAAATGAAATTCAGACAAAAATTAATGAAATAAACAAAACCCAAAGTTGGTTCTTGGAGAAGATAAGTAAAAACTGATACCTGCATTAATGTTCGTCAGCTAAACTGACAAAGAAAGAAGACTCAAACAAAGTCAGATATGAGAAGGGGACCTTGCTACTGACCCCACAGTAATAAAAAAGGATCATAAGAAGATATGAACAAATGCATGCCAACAAATTTGACAATCTAGATGAAATAGACAAATTCTTAGAAATATACAAACAACTTACAGTGACTCTAGAAAAATAGACTTCAACAGAAAAATTACAAGAGACTGAATCAATGATCAAAAACCTCCCATTAAAGAAAAGACCAGTACCAGATGGCTTCACAGGTGAATTCTATGAATCATTCCAAGAAGAATGAATATCAATCCTGCCTAAATGAAGTATTATAAGCAAAATCATAAAGTTAGTTTCTGGAATATAGGTTACCAGCAGATAGAATGGTGATAGAGAAAGGGGAGAGGATGTTTAGTGTCTACAGAATTTCTATTTAGGTTGACTGTAAATGTTTGGACATGGATAGAGGTGATGGTAGCACATTACTGTGAATCTAAACACAGTAATTACAGTGCTGAATTATGTTTGTGAATGTGGATGAGAGGGGTAGTTTTAGGTGATGTGTGTTAATAGAAGGAAAGCTAGAGGATAAAACATGGAACTGCATAACATAGCAAACCCTATGGTGAACAATATCTGTGATGAATAGTTCAAATATAAAAACATTCTTTCATTAACTATAACAAATGTCACTGATATAGGTGTTAATAACAGGGTGGCATATGAGAAAAATACAGTATTCCAGTTTGCTAGCTGCCTGAATGCAACACACCAGAGATGGAATGGCTTTTAATAAAAGGGGATTTTTTTCATTAAAAACGTTTAGCTCATCAGAGGAAAGGCAGCTAACTTTAACTGAGGTTCTTTCTTACACGAAAAGCACAGGGTGATCTCTGCTGGCCTTCTCTCCAGGCCTCTGGGTTCCAACAACTTTCCCCGGGGTGATTCCTTTCTTATTCTTCTTAAAGAACTAGCCATAGTTTGTTCAAAGAATAATTTTAATTGGCCATACAACTTTTTTTTTAATCTACTTGTCTACAGAACACTAGCACCTATTCTTGGTTCAAGCCATGGAGGAGTTGAAACAGAGTAAGTGCATGAATAAACCTATGACCCTTCTAACAGCTGAGACTTCAGGAAAAAAATAATGTCAGTGAAACTGGAAGACTTAAGGAAAGCTATATTATTCTTTAGAATACAAATCAATAAAAATTCATGGCTGAAAGGTTCTCATTGATTGGAACATGATGGTAGCATAGTAATTTCATAACCCAATGTAGGGTTTGCCAACCACACCACATTTTCTGATTGTATCCAATAAACTGTCATGAACTAGAAACAGATATCTCTATAAAGTTTCTTAAAAACTTTATTTTTCATTCTAATATGATCAGGTCAAAATTAGGCTTATGAAGTAGTTTTGAAGAGTTATAAAATCATTTCAAGTTAAGTACTTCAGTTTACTCCATGAATATTGTTTTGGAAAGAACATTCATCATTGAGAAATGTTATTTAAAATAATACAAATGATTCTTTGATTACCTTTCTAGAAATTCTTTAAATTTTTCTCTGAATGCAGCTTTTCAGAATGCTACTAACTAAACCTCTATTAGTTCTTTAGTCATCTCTAAACCAACAGAAGCTGCTGTAAATCTCTCCATGCTGCAGTGCCAATGAAAGGTCTTGGTGTAATTCAGTGTAAGACCAGTAGTCACTTTCCTAAGAGGATTCTTAATTTTCATGCCACTTCAAAACATGAACCTTCTGTAAGTACTGTGGATCAATAGATCTGCCAAATCAACTATGATAATTGAATTGAAAAAAGAATACATTCTCTTCAAAGAGAAAGTCTCAACCACCTCGAGTCTTATATTCCCACACAGAGAAGAAACCTCAAAAGGACAGCTTGAGAATAAGGAACTAGCACGAAAATTTCTGCAATAAGTTTTTAATTTTCTCAATTAAATAGTAGCTTAACAAATCCTATGTCTGTTTATACTGATTAACTTATGAGCTTACCACTCACTGCATTGTTTCATCAGTAGAAACATTTACATTGCATTCACCACTTTCAATGTAAACAAATTGAAAACCAGTCAATGAAAAGTAACCTATATAGATAAATAACTCTAATAAATCACCATACTAGATTGTAAGCTCACTTCTTTTATGAGGGCTACTCCCCTGAGGCTAGAACAGTGCCTGTCCTACTACAGTCCCCAAATACATGTTTGCTGATGAATGAACATATATGAAATGAAGACCTCCTAGCTCTACACTATTTCATAAAGGAATTTTAAACCCTCTGACACACTGACTTTGTCTCATCTCTGAATGCTTAGACCAGTTTCTTCTACCAAAATCAATACCTATCCTCATGTCATTCATCAGATTTTAGCTCAGATATCACTTCCCTGATGTCTCAATCCTGGATGAAGTAATCCTATTATGTGCATTCATAGTACCTTCAATATTCTTCATTATCACATCACATGTTATTTATAAGTTCACTTATGCATAGCTACAAGAATAAGCTCCATAAGGGTGGGAATGTGCCTATCTAGTATTCCCTGGACTTAACAAATATTTCTTCAATGTATAAAAAAAGGATTTATTATCATTGCATGCAATTGTTAATCATTAATAAGGATAGAAACCAAAAGGCAGTAAATGCTAGACACCATTAGGAAAGTAAAACAGAAAACACATGTTCGTTCTCATGCAGGTTTGTAATGGAACACCACCTGAAATACAGTAGTCAGGTATTTCTATATAACTAGAGTTATATCTGACAATAGGAGTTTTAAAAGGAAAAGAAAAAAAGGAAAAGCATAAGTACTCATGTGAGGTTAGATGTTTAAAAACTAGACTTTAGAAACAAAGAGAAGAGGATCAAATTCTGTAAAGCAAAGATGAGAACTTTTGGACCTCTTCCCCAAAATTTGAAAAACTGCAATTTAGGGGTATCCCTAAATGTTTGAAATACAATATATAAAGATTATCCTTCTTTTCAACTAGTGTAGGAAACATGCCACGCATTATGTTCAAATGTTGCAGTGGGTAACACTGAATCCCCTACCATGAGCAGAGACATTTGGGCCAGACTGTTCTCTGTTATGGGGACTCTTTGGTGCACTGTAAGATGTTTAGCAACATCTCTTCTCTTTATCCAATAAATGCCAGTAGCTCAATCCCCTCAGCTGAGACAATTAAAAGTGTCTCCAAGACATTGTGAAATGTCATCTGGAGGGAGGGTGCAAAATTGTCCCTCATTGCTCTACAGATCTGAGGCAAATTTAACTAAGTACATGGATGGCAGAAAAATAGTGGTGGTTTTGTAGTTATTTAGAATAAAAAAATATTGCATTGCTAACCTTTAAAGGTTATATTCAAGATGAGATCCCAGCAAAATATTAGTTTCTTTACTGTTAAATAAATATTTAGCAGTAATGAATGCTGATTCAAACAGATTGCAAACCTCTGTTGTAAGAAGACACAGTCCTCAAAAGATATAATTAGGTGCCCAATTTGGGGTGCTGGAAAATAAAATAAATAAATCCTAATACCTTACTCATCTTTACTTCTATGTTACGAGACCTTGACAATTTTGTCCCTCACTTTCTTCATATAAATATGTAAAATGAAGGGATGAATTATATGATTGCTAAGTCCCTTTCAGCTCTACTATTGCTTGAGCCTATGATAACTTTCTTGTGTATATTTCAGAGAGAATCAAATTAAAACAACCACACACTTCCTGATATGTGAATCAAATGCACCACAGTTGATATTAAATGTAAAAAGGTTTTATAGAATGTGTGATTTGCAGTTATTGGGGATTGAATCGTGTCCCCTATAAAAGGCATATTCAGGCCCCAATCTCTGGTCCTCTAGGTATGAACTCACTGTAAATAGGATCTCTTGAATACATTACTTCACTTTAAGGACTAACTGAATCAAGTTGGGCTTTAATCAGCATTAATGGAGTCCTTCATAAGCAGAATGAAATCTAGAGAGAGAGGGAAAGCACCAAGGGAAGCAGCCAGAGCTGGAAGTCAGCTGAACTGGAAGAAAAAGGAATATACGCTGCCATGTGCATTGCCATGTGACAGAAAAGCCAAGGACCAAGGACAGTCAGCACCAGAATGCCACTGTCTTTGGGAAGAAAGCACCACATTGCTGACACTTCAATTTTGTACTTCTCTCAAACTCTAAAGCACTGCCAATACACTCCTGCTGTTTAAGCCAACCTATTTTATATATTTATCTTAGCAGCTGGAAAGCTAAAACAGCAGAATTTGCCTTCCATCAAAAGATATTCATCTCAATAGCCATATTTCACTTATTTGACCTAAAACAATAATTTTAAAACCATGCTTTATAGGTATTTAGGGGTATAAGATAGAAGAGAGCCGACTAGGTAATGCTCTAGGACCATCCATCTCCAATCCTCCAAACAGAATACAGAAGTTTCAATCATTTTAATTATTAAGAGCGCAGCAATTTTTTTTCTTGATTGAACAACGGATTTGGCTAGACATGAAAAGGACTGGAAAGTATGATCCTTTAGAAAAAAAGTATATTAAAAATCTCCACAGAGCTATTAAACCATTTATGGTCCATTGACGAGTTGCTAATTCACTCATTCTCCTTTCCAAAGTCTTGTCAAGGGAGATAGTGTTCTGTAAAGCTGTGCCTGGGTTAAAAAAGCCTGAGAAGGTCAAACACAAAAGCACTGGCATTTCTAAGTGTAAGAATGCGTGTCCAGGAAAGAAATAACTATACTAAAGAGGCAGGTGGCAGTGTACTGAAACGTGCAGCGTTTTGAAACAGGCATATATGTGGAGATCTAATATGCCAAAGGCATACAATATTATTACATCAAGAAGGATCAACATGTTTGTACCATAGAGGTTGGAGAGTTCATTGGGTAAGAAAAGAGTTGACAAATTTCTCAGTAATTTTACATGACAGATGTTTATTTGCTCTCTCATCTCTAAAAATGGTTTCACATTTCAGCATTTCTGGATTCCAGATAATAAAATAACAAATCAATATTATTAAACTTTGAAAATAGTCATACTGCATAGAAATAACTTTTCTGGAATATTTGTAATGGTTAAAAGATGTCACTCTTTATACAAGGCTATGGCCATAGTATCTTGCAAGTTATTTGCATAACAAATTGCTTTCAGTTATGCAGGCTCTTAATTAATCATTTTTGGAATATCTGCAAATGACACAAGATAACATTATTCAGGATATATTGGGAACCTTTTAATACTGTGGTTTAAAGGATTAGCTTAAAGATAGTATTTTTCTAATTTTGTTATAAATACTTAATGACCTGTTTCATGAAACAAGTTGAACCTCTCTAACACACCCTTTCCTCTGTCTTCGACCCTATTTCCATTTCTCTTCCATTATCACTGCCCTCTCTTCCCACTAGGTTAGACATAACCTCTTCCAGATGCCTTCCCTGTACCGAGGGCCCCTTAGGCATGTTCCCTAATGCAATTTTCTCTTACTGCATTTACTTCAACACTACCTATCTGTCCTAACTCCCAAATTTTGGAGGCACCTTAGGATTGGGATTGAGCCTATTTCCATTTTTAATTCCTAGTTTCTATTGCTGTTTTTCATATGCAAGAGCACCCAGTAAATATTCTCTCAATGAATAAATAATTTTGGGGCCAGCTTTTCCAACTAAAGAACTGATTAAATATTATTTTAATGAGTAGGTTTTCGGCCAGCTTTATCCAACTAAGGAATTGAGATAGCCACATTATTGTGCATCCTCCTACTTAATAAAATAGAATGAATCACTTTTCAAGGTGACTTAGTAAATAAGGGAATAAATTGACTTTCAAATTAAAACTGGCATTCAAATAAATACTCGGTCACAAGCTTTTTCAATTACTAAGATTCTTATATGAAGACTTAAAGAATGAAATGAAGCAGCCTATTTATTTCACCAGGATGTGATTTCTTCACTTTCCAAAGAACAGAAAATGATATGAAAAGAACTATGTGATGACAGCAAAAGAGATACTTCTTCACTTAAATATGGAAACTATTCAGCTTAAACCAGGATGATGTTCTTCAAGGTGATACAAAGAATACAGCACCCAAAGCCTTGTTTTCTACTACAACACTCTGAAGATTCTCCATTAAAAAAACAACACAGGGCGGGCCACGGTGGCTCAGCAGGCAAGAATGCTTGCCTGCCATGCCCGAGGACCCGGGTTCGATTCCCGGTGCCTGCCCATGTAAAAAAAAAAAAAAAAAAAAACAAAAAAACAAAAAAAATGTGGTCATTAAAAGACATTTATTTTGAAAATAAGACATTTATTTTGAAAACTTAAAATTTTCTTGCTAGCACATGTTTTTCTTTAAAAAAGAGAGATAGAAATGAACAATGGGATGCAATTTCTGATTATATTGGAAAGACAAGGGAAAGATATTTAATTGTTAAACTACTTCAAAATGTTTTCACCACCTTATCTAATACCCTTTATATTTACTAAAATATATTTTAACCAGGGATTAGGTTTCTCATTATTCTTTTGATCACACTACTTTCTTCTTCACTTTAAAATTTGGAACCATGGCAAAATATTATATCAAATCTTATTGGAAAAGCTCACTTTTACTCTGAATAATAAACCAGGAACATCAATCGGAACAGAGAAAGCAGGCCATGTCTAATTCTAATTATCTTTAAATGGAGTTGTGCTGGTTTGAAAATATTATGCGCCCCCAAAAAGCCATGTTTTTATCCTGATTCAATCTTGTGGAGGCAGCCATTTCTTTTCATCTCAATTCAGTACTGTAGGTTGGAATCTTTTGATTTGATTATCTCCACAGAAATGTGATACACCCAATTGTAGGTGTGAAGTTTCGATTACATGGAGATGTGACTCCACCCATTCCAGGTGGATCTTGATTGGTTTACTGGAACCCTTTAAAAGAGGAAATATTTTGGAAAGAACAGAAGCCTCAGAGCTGACAGAGCAGAAATGACAGATGCCAAAACTTGGAGAACAGAGACATGGATGTTTGAAGATACTTGGAGCCCAGCAGACATTGCTGTGAGATATTAAGCAAGCCAGAACCTGGAGAGAGACAAAGGAACCCAAGAGATGAAGGCCAACCCCAGAGAAACAAAGTGAGTAACCCCCACAGGAACAGAGACTGAAAGCAATGGAGCCAGGAGCAAGTGACCAGTAGATACCAGCCACGTGACTATCCAGCTGACAGAGGTGTTCCTGGCTCATGGGCATTTCTGGAGTGAACATAACCACTTGGTTTGGTGCCTCAATTTGGACATTTTTATAGGCTTAGAACTGTAAACTTGTAACTTATTAAGCTCCCCTTTTTAAAAGCTGTTCCAGTACTAGTATATTGCATTCTGGCAGCTAGCAAACTAACACAAGGGTCTACTTTATTTTTTTCCATTGAGCATGACTACTTAAGGTAAAAGCCATAATATGTTCTAATCTTAAATATATACACAAGCTTCTTATAAATATGTCTGTAGAAATATTTTTGTCACTCAAAACAGAGAATATTTTTATATTTTATGTCACTAATTACAGTATTTGTGTCAATAGTTTTAATTGTCAGTCATGTTTTCACACCTGTTATCAAGTGTACAATAAAAATTGATGCTGAAACTTACATCCTCTTCTTTGAATTTAATTTTTGCTCCAACAATTTCTGTGATTTCAGGAGAAAATATAAAATTTTCCATGAATAGTACCCATTTTCTCAAATCCTGTTGGATATCCATAAATATTATGAACATTTATCTCACCCTTTAGAGTTCTGAGATAAGATTAACCTACCTGATGAAATGGGAGAGTGCTTGGAGGAGAAATAAAGGTTGACTACACTTGCAAAAGTATTCAAGTGTTTAGAAATTATGCTTATATCCCTCTTGTATTTTGTCTTCAGTAAAAGAGCCATTCAATATGGGAAGCATAAGCATGCAAGCACTCAATTCTCTCCATGTACTTGCACTTAACAGAAGATCTAGGTGTATTAAAACTGTTTAGTTTACTCCCAGTTATTAATCGAACATGAAATTCAGTTTAGATGCTTATACAGATCCCAAGTAAACACTAGTTTGTTAAACCCAGTGAAATAGGAGTGAATATTTCAATAAATCATTGCAATGGGAGAATCAGGTAAGACTAGAATTTAATGCATTCCAAGGATGGTATAATAATTACTGTTTTTTAATTGAGAAGACATGAAATTTGAATGAATCCTATGGCATATTAGAATATGGTTTTTCTTATGTGATTTAGTAAATCACATGGACAATTCAGGAGAGAAACTGCACACTGCATAGTTTCTTCAAGCTCTGTGTACTTAATACATGGGAACCAAAAAGTTCTTCTGTATATAAGAATGAAATTGCTTCCCACAGGCTTATTTAATTGCTTACACATTTCAGTCACCACTATTTCTCTTTTAGTGGGGAAAGGTAATGGAGATGGGAGTGTGGGTGATGATGTAAATAATGATGATTAAAATAATCTCCCATGAGGTAAGTACTATTTTTTTTTCATTTCACTGATGTGAAACTGAAGCCTAGAGAATTTAAGCCATTTTCAAATTACACAGCTAGTAAGTGACAATACTCAATTTTTAACCAAGTTTTTTCTCCAAAGGAAGGAAAAGAATATCTCCCTAAAGGTTTGCTGTTTTAGATTTTAGATAATAGAGGAAAGGCTCTGAAACATATTTTGTTATTTATCATTACTTTATAGTCTGTTGAGTAAACTTTATTTTTTTCATAAAGTCTTCTGGTTAGAACACAGTTGCAACATAAGAGCCCTTTTCTGTGTCTTCTTGGTTAAGATGAAAATGCACTTACTCACAAAGATTAAATGACTAAAAAGTCAAAATCTTACTGATTCTCACAGATGAAAAGTAATCTGAGAATTATGTGGCAAGATGTGATGTTAAGAACTCAAACCTTGATGGGGGGGGCAAGATGGTGGAATAGTGAGGTGTGGAATTTAGTTCATCCTCCAGAGCAGCTAGTAGATAGCCAGGAATAGTACAGAACAACTGCTAGGAGAACATCAGTGACTGATACATGCACCAGTCTGAACCAGGTGAAACGTCTGAGAATCCACAGAGAACTGTAAATCCCCCAAGCAACAGAGACTGGCATTCCTTCCCCTACAGGCATGGCAGGCTGGTTCTCCAAGGGGAAAGGAAACAAACAGATTTTACTAGTACCAAGGGCTTAGCTCAACCAAGCTCCAGTTGCAGAATTGATTTAAAAATTGTGACTACTAAAAACATGTGCCCAGCACAGATAAACCTGGAATAAGCACTAAAGGAACTAGGATTTTCTGCCCCAGCAGAGGGAGAACAGGTTTAATGGGGGAAAAAAGGTAAGCTTTTTGAGTTGGACAGCACAAAATCCTGGAAAAGGGCTAGACCCCAAGATAAAATCCTGCAGCTACACAGAGCCACATATCAACTCAAACAATTTTTTTTTTTTTTACATGGGCAGGCACCAGGAATTGAACCTGGGTCCTCTGGCATTGCAGGCGAGCATTTTTGCCTGCTGAGCCACCATGGCCCACCCTCAACTCAAACTCTTGATTGACAAACTTGAGGAGCAGGGATCCAGCTCTGAAAAGGCTTTTTTTTTTTTTTTTACTTCTTAACTGTTCATTTGATAGAATTGGAAACACTCTCATGTCTAGTACTGTCCCAGGCAAGGGCAGAACTAAAGCTTGTCTGAGAGACAAAAATAACTAGTCAGGTAAAAGTGGCAATTTCCTACGGGGTGTATCTTCCCTAAGAAAGAGGGGAAGGGCCCAGTTCAAGTGAAATCCCTCCTTTAAGGAATTCAAGCCCAGGGGCTGGAAAACAGAAGCAATAAAAACCATTCTACTACTTCACCTCTATTTCAAACATGCCCCTGACAGGGAGAGTCTGCTGAAATTAAATGTACCTCATCACTTTAAGCTGTTGCAAAGCTATCAGCAGACAAGCACAACATGCTGGTCAGGATTGGAAAAACACAGAGACTAGTGGCTTCAAAGGAAAATCTGGCAACCTGCTAGGTCTCACACTGAGGGAAAACTGATGCTGGCAACTCCCTCCTCCTGAGATGTGGGCCTTTCTGGTCTGGGAAAATCTGACTGGAGTCTATAAGATCTGAGGAGACTCTCCTAAACAAAGCCTTTATATAGGCCTAGAAAAAAATCTGTTTAGTTGAACTAAACCTATGCTAGAGGTCTAGAATAATTTGAACTGTATGTCAAAGAACATATAGAGAACAAAGTCATCTAGCAAGAAAATTTTAAAAGAGTAAAAACAACCTCCACGAAAACCGATTAAGGAAATCAAATGCCTAGATATCAGCAAAAATTAGTCAAACTAGGAAAATCAAAGATATGGCCTAGTCAAAGGAATAAACCAACTCTCAAAAGAGATAAAGGAGTTGAAACAACTAATTCAGGGTGTTTGAAAAAACATGCAAAATCTCATTAAAAATCAAATCAATAAGTTGCAGGATATAAAAAAAGACTTTGTGTGAATAAAAGGAAGAACTCAAAAGTTTGAAAAATCAAATCACAGAACTTATGGGGATACAAGACAAAATAGAAGAGAGAAAAAAGCAATGGAAATTTACAACAATAGATTTGAAGAGGCAGAAGAAAGGACTAGTGAACTAGAGGACTAGACATCTGAAATCTAAAACACACAAGAAAATATAGGGAACAGAATGGAAAAATATGAGCAGGGTTTCAGGGAATTGAACAACATGAAGCACATGCATACACATGTTGTGGATGTCCCAGAAGGAGAAGAGAAGAGACAAGGAGGAGGGAGACAAGAGGAAAGGAGGAGGGAGACAAATGGAACAAATAATCACTGAAAATTTCCCATCTCTTATGAAAGACATAAAATTACAGATTCAAGAAGTGCAGCATACCCCAAACATAACAGATCCATATAGACATATTCTAAGATAATTACTAATCAGGTTGTCAAATGTCCAAGACAAAGGGAATTTTGAAAGCAGCAAGAGAAAAGCAAACCATCACATACAAGGGAAGTTAAATAAAACTATGTGAGGATTTCTTGGCAGAAACCATCGAGGCAACAAGGCAGTGAAATGATTATTTAAAATTCTAAGAGAAAAACTGCCAACAAAAATTCTATACCCAGCAAAATTGTCCTTCAAAAATGAGAGGGAGATTAAAATATTTTCAGATAAATAATCACTGAGAGAATCTTTGAATAAGAGACAGGTCTGCAAGAAATACTAAAAGGAGCATGACAGACAGATAGGAAAAAGCAAGAAAGAGAGGTCTGGAGAAGAGTGTAGAAATGATGACTATCAGTAAAGGTAAAAAGAGAAAAAAAAAAAAAAGATTTGACATATAAAATCCAAAAGGCAAAATGGTAGAAGCAAGTACTGTCTTTAGAGTAAGAACATTAAATGTCAATGGATTAAACACCCAAATCAAAAGACAGAGATGGGCAGAATGCATTTTAAAAAGAGGACCTATCCATATGCTAGCTACAGTTGACTCACTTTGGACCCAAGGACAAATAGGTTGAAGGTGAAAGGTTGGGAAAAGATATTTCATGCAAACAACAATCAGAAAAGAACAGGAGTAGCTTTACTAATATCAAACATTTTAGAAAATTTTTGAAGGACACTATGTATTAATAAAAGGAACAATGACAAGAAGTCATAACAATCATAAATATTTATGCACTGACCTAGAGTGCTCCAAAATGCATGGGGTAAACACTGACAACACAAAAGGGAGAAGTAGACACCGCTACATTATTAGTTGGAGACTTCAATTCCCCACCCTTATCAATGGATAGAACATCTAGACAGAGGATCAATAAGGAAACAGAGATTTTGAGTAATATGATAAATGAACTAGACTTAACAGATATTTACAGAACATTATACCCCAAAACTGAAGGATACACATTTTCCTCAAGTGCTTATGGATCATTCTCAATGATAGATCATATGCTGGGTCACAAATAAAGTATCAATAAATTGAAAAAGATTGAAATCATACAAAACAGTTTATCAGATAATAATGGAATGAAGTTGGAAATCAATAACAGGCAGAGGGCCAGAAAATTCACAAATATTTGGAGGTTAAATAACATACTCTTAAACAACCAGTGGGTCAAGGAAGAAATTAAAAGAAAAATCTGTGTATATATAGAGGTGAGTGAAAATGAAAACACAACATATCAAAATTTCTGGAATTAGTTTTCTCACTAGAGATAAAACGGCAAACTAACCCCAAAGCAAACAAAAGAAAAATAACAGAAATAAATGAAACTGAGAAGATGAAAATAGAGAAAATCAACAAAAGCAGAAGTTGGTTCTTTGTGTAAACCAACAAAACTAATGGACCCTTAGCTAGGTTGAGAAAAAAGGGAGAGAGAGGATGCAAATAAAATCAGAAATGGAAGAGGAGACACAACCACTGTGACAGAAATAAAGGAGGTAATGAGAGGATATTATGAGCAACTATATGCTAATAAACTAGACAATGTAGATGAAATGGACAACTTCCTAGAAAGCCATTACCAACCAACTTGAGAAATAATAGATGACCTCAACAAATCAACTACAAGTAAAAAGTCTGAATCAGTCATCAAGAAGCTCCCAAAAAGAAATGTTCAGGACCAGATGGCTTCACATGTGACTTCTAACAAGCATTCAAGAAAGAAATAGTATCAATCCTGCTTAAACTCTTCAAAAAATTGAAGAGGAGGGAAAGCTATCTAACTCATTCTATGAAACCAACATTACCCTAATACCAAAGCCAGCCAATGATAATACAGGAAAAGAAAATTACAGATCAATCTCTTTAATGAATGTAGATGCAAAACACCTCAACAAAATACTTGCAAATCAAATCAGCAGACATTAAAAGAATTATACACCATGACCAAGTGGGATTTATTCCAGGTGAGCAAGGCTGGTTCAACTCAAGAAAAACAATTAATGTAATACACCATTCTATAAATCAAAGTGGAAAAACTTAATCTTCTCAATTGATGCAGAAAAGCATTTGACAAAGTTCAACATCCTTTCTTGATGAAAACACTTCAAAGAATAGAAATAGAAGGGAACGTCTTCAACATGATAAAGGCAATATATGAAAAACCCACAGCTAACATCATCCTCAATGGGGAAAGACTGAAAGCATTCCCTCTAAGATCAAGAACAAGACAAGGATGCCTACTATCACTATTGTTATTCAACATTGTCCTGGAAGTTCCAGACAGAGCAATTAGACAAGAAAATGTAATAAAAGGCAATTAAATTGTAAAGAAAGAGATAAAACTTTCACTGTTTGCAAAAAAACATGATACTTTATGTCAAAAATCCCAAGAAATGTACAGCAAATCTACTAGAACTAATAAATGAGTATAGCAAAGTGGCAGGGTACAAGATCAATGCCCCCAAATCAGCAGTGTTTCTAAACACTAGTGATGAGAAATCTGAGAAGGCAAATAAAAATAATTCCATTTACACTAGTAACCAAAAGAATCAAATATTTAGGAATAAATTTAACAAAGGATACAAAAGATGTATACACAGAAAGCTACAAGAAATATCTAAAAGAAATCATGGAAGACCTAAATAAATGGAAGGGCATAGT
Organism: Myrmecophaga tridactyla; assembly: GCA_004026745.1. Taxonomy (NCBI): domain Eukaryota; kingdom Metazoa; phylum Chordata; class Mammalia; order Pilosa; family Myrmecophagidae; genus Myrmecophaga; species Myrmecophaga tridactyla. The sequence goes on along the minus strand of PVIY010007788.1, from coordinate 31,990 downwards.
GTTCATGGATTGGAAGACTAAATATGGCTAAGATGTTACTTCTACCTAAATTGGTTTATAGATTTAGTACAATACTAATCAAAATCCCAACAACTTACTTTTCAGAAATAGAAAAACAAATAACCAAATTTATTTGGAAGGGCACAGTGCCCTGAAGAGCTAAAAATATCTTGAGAAAGAAAAATAAAGTGGTAGGTCTCTCACATTACCTGACTTTAAAGCATATTACAAAGATACAGTGGTCAAAAAAGCATGGTACTGGCATAAAGATCGATATACTGACCAACGGAATTGAATTGAATGTTCAGAAATATACCCTTTCATCTATGGACAACTGAGCTTTGATAAGGTGGTCAAGCCAACCCACCAGGGATAGAACAGCTTCTTCAATAAATGGTGTTTGGAGAACTGGATATCCATGTCCAAAACAATCTCACACCCTATACAAAAACTAACTCAAATTGGATCAAAGACCTAAACATTAGAGCTAAAAAACTTTTAGAAGAAAATGTAAGGAAATAACTTGTAGTCTTGTATTACAAAGTGGTTTCCTGTACCTTACACCCAAAACATGAGCATTGATAAAAGAAATTTATAAATGAGATCTCCTCAAAATTAAATACTTTTGTGCATCAAAGAACTTTGTCAGGAAAGTAAAAAGGCAGCCTACTCCATGGGAGACAATAGTTGGAAACCACATACCAGATAAGGGTTTGGTATCCTGAATATATAAAGAGATTCTTTAACTCAACAACAAAAAAGACAAACAACCCAATTAAAAACTGAGCAAAAGACATGAACACATATCTCAGAAAAGGAAATACAAATGGCTAAAAGCACATGAAAAGAGGCTCAACTTCATTGGCTATTAGGGAAATGCAAATCAAAACCACAATGGAATATCATCTGATACGCTCTAGAATGGCCATTATAAAAAAAAAAATCAGAAAATGACAGTGCTGGAAGATGTGGAGAAAGAAGCATATTTATTCACTCTTGGTGGGAACATAAAATGGTTCAACCACTCTGGAAGGAAGTTTGGTGGTTTCTCTGGAAGCTAAGTATAGAATTTCCATATAATCCAGCAATCCCATTACTAGGTACATATTAAGAGGAACTGAAGGCAAGGACTCAAATGTACATGTGCATATTGATTTTCATAAAAGCATTATTTATGATCACCAAGAGATGGAAACAGCCCAAATGTCCAACAACAGATGAGGTGGTTAAATAAGCTGTGGTATATATATATATATATATATATGATGTACTATTAACAGCTATAAAACAGAATAAAGTAATGAAGGATGTAACAATGTGGATGAAACTTGAGGACATTATGCTGAGTGAAATTAGTCAAAAAGAGAAAGATAAATACTGTATGATCTCACTAGTATGAATTAACATTAATGAGTGAACTTTGAGAGCTGAAGTTAAGAACACAGGTTATCAGGAGATAGAAAATAGGGTAGAGATTGGGCATTTGGTGCCGAAGGAGTACAGAATACACAACAGGACTGATTGCAAAATTCAGAAATAGATAGCACAATACTACCTGATTATAGCAAAATAATATAAGTACACAGAGTGAAGCTAATTGTGAGAATGATTGAGGGGAGAAGAGCTGGAGGTATGTGTGAAACCAGAAGGAAAGATAGAGGATAAAGACTGAGATGGAATAATTTAGGAATGCCCAGAGCGGATAATGATGGTGATTAAATGTACAAATATAAAAAGGTTTTTGCATGAGGGAGAACAAATAAACTTAAACATCGCAAGGTGTTAAAAATGAATGGTATACAGGAAAAAGTACAATCAATGCAAGATAGGATCCATAGTCAACAGTAACACTGCAATATGCTTCCACTGAATGTAACAAAGGCATTATGCCAAAGCTAAATTTCAAAGGTGGGGAGGGGGAGTGGGAAGGTTATGGATTCCTTGGGGAAGAAAAGGAAATGTCTTCATAAAGATTATGATGGCAAAATCATGTCTATTTACTTAGGTTGGTTTGTACGATGTGCAAATAAGACTGTTTAAAAATGAACAGAGAAACAAGTGCTAGAGAAAATGCGGAGAAAGAGGTGTACCTATTCACTGTCAGTAGGGAAACTGAGAGGTGCACCTCCTTGGAGGGCAGTGTGGTAGTATCACAGGAGGCTAGTGGTGGGGTTGCCATATGATCCTGCAACCCCCTGCTCAATTTATACCTGGAGGAACTTAGCTTGGGAACAGGAATGGACATTTGCCCACTGGTATTTATGGTGGCACTGTTTGTAATTCACAATGAATGGAGGTGGGCTAAGAATACAATGACTGAGGGAAGGAAAAGGAACTGTAGTGATACATACAATGGACTACTGAGTGGCTACAAGAAGGAGTGAAGTTGTGAGGCATGCAACTAGGTGAATGAAACTTAAGGACTGCATGTTGAAGGAAATGTCAGAAACAAAAAGACAAATATTATCATGCCTCACTCACATGGACTAACTATAATATAAAAACTCAGTGAATTGAAGTCGAGAGCATGGGTTATCAGGTTGGGGTCTATTGTAAAGGGTCCTAGATTTTAAGCTCTTACAACAGTTACATAGATTCAGGAATTGTAACTGTTATTTCTAAATTCTGAGATACTAAACTGTTTGTATATAACCTGGTCATTCCCAGAAACTTCGGGTACTGATGTGACACCTGAGACTCAGGGTTAGAGCTCTGAAGTTATGAAAGTCAGCACTACCCCTTACAGGACCTGTTTAAAAAGTTGAAAAAGGGATCATACTTCAACTAGAGAAATGAATAAAGCTGATCTGTTTAGGACTAAGGCATATCAGAATACAGAGTAAGAGATGATATCGCCCATATTTTAAAACTTCAACTTCTGTGTGAGACCAAAGGAGAGATGTTTATTTGACACAAAATTTATATTTTGGGTAGTACATTATCTATTTTAACTTGTATTGTCAGTTTAGTTAAACAACATAAGTACATGGAATATTGAATAGGGCATGAGATCTTGTTGGTTTGTAGAGGTTAGTGTGATGCTGCTATATATCCCAGAATCATTTGGGCAAAGAATAAAAAAATACTTACAAAGTTGCCTTGGGGGGGGGGCTGGGGAGAAAGGAGGAAATATTGACTGGAGTCCTGTCCCATGTTGCCAGGGAGATTTACACCCCTGGAAGTCATGTCCCATGCATGGGGGAGGGCAGTGATATTCTTGCAAGAATTCCTGATATTCTTGCAAGCAGTGGTGACAACCAATTCAATAGGCTGAGCCCTCAATCTTGGGATTTGCACCTCTGAAATTTACTCTTGCAAAAGAGAAGATGAGCCCAGTTATAATTATGCCTACAAGTCACCTCAGAGAACCATTTTTGTTGCTCATTTGTGGCCACTCTCTCTAAGCCAACTTGGCAGGTGAACTCACTGCCCTCCCCCATGCATGGGACATGACTTCCAGGGGTGTAAATCTCCCTGGAAACATGGGACAGGACTCCAGGGATTATCTGGGACCTGGCATTATGGGATTGAGAAAGCCTTCTTGATCAAAAGGTAGAAGGGAGAAATGGGACAAAATAAAGTTTCAGTGGCTGAAAGATTTCAAACAGAGTTGAGAGATTATCCTGGAGTTTATTCTTATGCATTATATAGATATCCCTTTTTAGTTTATGGTATATTGGAGTGGCTGGAGGGTAGTACTTGCAACTGTTGAACTGTGTTCCAGAAGCCATGATTCTTGAAGACGATTGTATAACTATATAGCTTTTACAATGTGACTGTGTGATTGTGAAAATCTTATGTCTGATACTCCTTTTATCCAGGGTATGGAGAGATGAGTAAAAAAAAATAAGGATAATGAATAAATAAATAATAGGGGGGATAAGGGGTACACAAAAAATTGGGTAGATTGAAATACTAGTTGTCAATGATGGGGGGTACGGGGTATGAGATGTATGAGTTTTCTTTTTTCATTTTATTTCTTTTGCTGGAGTGATGCAAATGTTCTAAAAAATGATCATGGTAATGAATACAAAACTATGCAATGATATTGTGAGCCATTGGTTGTTTATCATGTATGGACTGTAAGTGTGTGAAGATTTGTCAATAAAAATACTAAAAAAAAAAAAGATCTCAAGCTTCAATGTGTTCAAAACAAAAAAAATAAAATAAACAAGCCTCATTGTGTTAAAACAAACAAAAAAACATGAGACAATCTTAAAAGCCAAAAATTAGAGACATTTAACTGTTGAAGCATAGAAATGTTCCAATGAGCTTATTCCTTATTGTTTGTGAAGGGTCACTAGATATTAATGATACCCCTAAATACTGCTATGCTTCATGAGATAGTCCTGTTTTTCCAATCTTCTTCACAGAGATGCTCTACTACAATTTTTTTCAATAATAGAGCTATGGGTTTCAAGAATATCATCCTGGATTTTTTCTCACTTAAATTAATTTGAAAATTTACAATGCTCAAAACTAGAAATCAAACATTACTCCAAATGCAGAAATGGTTGTTAAATTTTCAGGATTTTGGCAAGCTGACTGAGGTCACTTTGATATCCAGAATTTAGCCAAGGTGAGAGCACTTATGCCTTTATACCACAGAAATCTGTAAATGCTACAAATCATCAATTGTTTATTTTCCCCAAAGAGACAGTTGCAAAACATTTACCAGAACACCACAGTTCTAAAGTCTTACTCTCTATTGGAACAAAGTAACAGCAACTATAACAATGACTTCATATTGCAAATGCCCTCTACTGACAACAAAAAAGTTATCCATCCATTAAAATGAGCTTTGAATTTCCAAGTCAAAACACTTCCTGTGAACTTCTGTTGTAATTTGTTTTTGCTGATAGGAAACATATTCCTTCCTCCTTGCTTTCCTTGAGCTAAAAAGTATTCTTCAACATGAAAACCATATTAACAAACTCTCCCTAATTAATCCTTCTGTTATTGTATCCCTTTGATCTCACTCCTCATACCACTGCAATCTGGTGTCTGTCCCCACAACTCGATACAGACAGCTCTCTTAAAGATAGTAGAAGACACCGTGGGCCCTCACCATAATTCTTTTACCAGGTGAGTGGGGGCTGCTAGGTTGTTGGATATAAAGGGTTCATACCTGTACCCTTCTCTGGGTGACTGCCCTTGGCTAAAGGGAGCCGCCAGCCTGGGACCCTCCCATAGTCAATGACCGACTGGTATAGGGCTCTAGGAGCATAGGCCCTTTGCCTCAAGGCAGGACTCTGGTGCAACTCACACTCTAGAGCTACCCCTGGAATCAAACTGAAGTTAAGAGTCTCTCTGAGCTTGTTTCCCTCCCCTACTCTGATTTTCTGATTCTTTGAAGTTTCCTCAGAGAACACTACCTCAATAAATCACTTCCACAGATTCCCATCACAGTTGCTGGGGAATCTAATCTTAACAAAGGGAAGTTACGATCTGTTTTCCAAATTCAGCAGCTCTTCTCTATTGCATTCCTCATAGAGTGCATATCTTCCAGAATTGTGATGCCACTACCCTCCTTTAAACCGTATTCTTTCAAAATATGGAAAACAAGATTCTCTTATGGTTTTCTATATACTCCTTTGATTCCTTCTAAGTTTTGTGGGTACAATCATTCTCTTATCTGTTTGCCCTTTCATGGTAAAATCTCACCTATTATTATGCTTCAAGCATAAGACAAATGCAAAACTACCAAATATGTATTATTTTTCCATGCCTAAAACAGCGTTTTCCACAAATTGTATCATCTTCCTGTGTTCTCTATCTATTGAAAACATCGCTGTTTCTAAAGCCACCAAAGTTTGAATTCTTGGAGTTCATTCATCATCAGTCCTTCATATTCTCCTTTACTTCTTACAATATCACTCACCAAGTCATGGCAATAGAGCTGCATTTTATTTTTGAAGCTGTTTCCGCTTTTCGTAAGCATTACATTTGGAAAGATTATGTTTAAAGAGAAACATTTTAGACCCCTCCAAATGTACCTCCCTTCCTTCAATTCTCCAGCCCAGTCATCTATGCATCCAATAGCCACTAAAGTTGTTTTTCTGAAATGTGATATGACTTTATCACATTTGTACGTATTCACATTTCCTACAAGTAACTTCCCCATTTATTTTAAAACAGCATTCTCAGACTATTGCAAGTAAAGGAAAATAATGTTTTGCACCATGATCTGCCAAGTTTCCCACAGAAAATCTATGGTCCAATAATACCAGTCTATTTGCCATTCTGTAAAACACCATATATTTGTATATGCCAGTGGCTTTGCTCATACCTCCCTTTCTTCCTGTAATATTTCTGTCTATGTGACTACTTATGTAGTTAAATTCCAATGACTCTACTTTCATGTGGCATTTTGGCCATTGTATTCTCCCTCCCTTGTGAACCCATGATATGTTTTTATATCTCTATTATGAAAGATTTTGTTGTGATTTATTTGTCTTTCCTACAGTGTTGACTATAAACACCTACAAGCACAAGAAACATTAATCATCATTTGTCTTTTCTTTTAGTGTGTATCACAGAACCTTAGAAATAAAAATTTGGAATTCAGTTCTAAAATTGTGAAGTACATAGTCAATTGACAATCTTCACCATGGCAGATTTATCTTTCCTATCCAAATCACCCTTAGAAAGTCTGAGAAAATAGACAATAAGCTGCCTAAAGGAAAACAGTCATAGAAATAGTACCAAGAAAATAGCATGGCAAGTTATATCAAAACCAGGGTTGATACAAAATAATGCAATTCAAGATAATGCAATTCATGTCAGCTTTTTTTCAGACTTAAGAGAAGTCTATCTACATGGATGAGAAAATTAATTAAAATGTATTTTTAAAGCTAATTCAAGTTTTAAACAGCATATCTCATCATTTTAATATTAGCTTTTGCTTAGAGTGTTTGAACATCTTAGACAATATATATAAAATTTAAATATAGACAGTCATTGAGAGGATAAAATAAATACTTTGAGTCAAGTTTGCCTCGTGAGTTTTCTTAAAAAAGGCAGCATATACTATTGACAGAAGTAAATTCAAATCACAGAATTTTTAAATAAAAGAAAAAACAATACATTTTTAAAGTGATAATTTTTTTAAATAAAATGTTTTTGTTCTGCTCTTTATTTCCTTTTCGTTTCCTTTATGCCAGCAACCAGATGCCCAATAAGTTGCTTATTTCTAAATATGCTCCAATTCTTTGCTCTTAACCCAAATATTTCTAATCTAGAAAAGAAACTTTTTGATTAGTAAAATATGTTCTGATTTTTCAAGGCTGAGAGATGCAAGGCATAGACAAAAATGAAAAAATGTTAAAATTCTTGCACTACACTAAGGCCATGTCCTCACAGGATGACTAAAAATTCAAACAAATTCTTCAATATGGTTGGTTATCCCTTGCACAAACTGAAACTTTTATTGTATTAGGAGAGAGTATGAATCACTAAGTGAAAGTGATGCGAAAACATCCCAAAAAGCACATCTTGGCAAATTAAATAGGAACTTCAAAGTGCTCATGTGTTCAAAGACTCATTGAAATAGCTTGTCGTTTGTACCTAAGAGTGTTCTGCTTGAGATAGCCCCTTTCCTTCTCTCCTTCCTTCCTACCTTCTTTCTCTCTCTTTCTTTTCTATGTTTTTTTAAACTATTAGTATAAATCTAGTGTTTGTAAGTTATTCTGCAAAGCAGTAAGACCATTAGTATTATGTATTGACCAGCTTTGTTAGAGCTGATATTCAATGATATTGAATTTCTATCATAATCTTTAAATGGGGCAAAATAATTTAGATAATATGCACAGTATTTAGCAAAGTATATTACTTTGAAAAACAGGTGACTTTTTTAGGAAAATGCTAATGAAGCACTCCCTTAAATGTAACCATTCAATTTTCTGCCTCAAGCCTCAAAACTCCCTTTGCTGGCATAAGGTATTTTTCTTTATCTAGCATGCCTGATGTCGCAGGACACTCTCACCCCATATTCTGCAAGACATGCTCAGATTCTCTGCCCATTCAATTTATGACATGATTCATTTAATGCTATGGCCTACTTGAGGGCTTTTAAATATTTTCCAGCCCTGGAGTAGAAATCCATTTTTCTGATAAGAAATGTAGTGATGACCCTGTCAGTTAAGTATCCTAATTCATCTGTCTATGTGAAAAAGCTCTTCCCTCCAGGCTCTATCAGAATTCATATATGAATTCTTCTGTATGTATTAATATCTGCAGGGGGACTTGCTTAACACACACAAACATACACACACATACATATATATATTGTATTTATAATTGTATATATATACACACACAATTTCAGAAGTAGATAATAACCAGCTCAAAATATTATGATCACACTTTTTTCTAGTTCTCAGGAATATATCTGGGATTATAAGATGAAAGAATTTGTAAAAGACAGCATACTACCAAAGCATTAAACATGAGAACATTTTCTGTACTCAATATAGTCTTGTTAAAAATAGAATTTTTCCTAACCAATATATCTACTGTTAATGCAGAAATAGATCCCAAGTGTTTAAAATTGATAGTTGAATACCATTCCACTTTTAAAAAACATAAAAATAAGAATCTACAAAGCAGTGTGTTACTAGTATTTGAAATTAAAAACTTAAGTAAAATTCCTTCAATTATATATTTAGGATGGGGTGAATAGAAAATGTTTCGCAAATATGAAAGTACATGTTCAAATGTAATCTGATTTCATTTGCAGGGGAGGAGAACACACAAAGCCAGTTTTCCTTGTAGGCCCAGATTTTGCTTGTGTAATTCATTGGGCTGTTTTATTCTCAGGAGGTTTATGAAAGGAGGTTCGGGCCAACTGCAAGCTTCATTATAACCTGAGGCATTAATACATTTATAACCAGTAATGGACACTGACAGCTGCAGGTTTCTAGCCTAGTTTAAACAACCTACTGCATCACCTACACATACTTTCATTTGCTCAACTGATATTTGAGTATCTCCTAGTTTGAGCCATTGAGCTAGATGCCAAGTAATATTGATGGCTGCTAAATAGAAAGATGAGTAAGACCAAGGTTCTGATCTCAAAATTCTTAAAATCTAGTGAGGGAGACAACCATGTGTTACCATAGTGCTAAAGCAAGATATAATATCCAAATGAAAATAGCAGGAATAAGAAAAAAAACATTGGGAAACAAGTCATGAAAGATTTATCATTTGAGCTGAGCCCTATCAGTTGAATAAGATTTTCCCAGGTAGAGATGGGGGAAAAAAAATTCTAATTTAAGAAAATGGCTTGAGTTACCACAGAAAAGAGTGAACATATATGGCAGCATATCATATAAGGATCATAAAAAATTCAGAATTACTGGCACATATGAAAAGCAGGCTATGGAAGGAGAGAATTAAACACGAGTTCCAGATCATGGCAGATTATTTAATTGCCATCATCTCTAAATTTAGACTTAAAAAATAATTTTGAAATAATTTCAAGCTTACAGGAGAGCTGCAAAAATAACCCAAAATGCATACAGAGAATTCCAACATCCCCACATCCAGATACCATATACCCCCATCCATTAACTTTTAACATTTTGTCACATTTGCTGTATCATTCTGTCTGTCTGTCTTCTGTCTATCATCTATCATCTATCCATCCATCTACAGTTAGATTTTATAAATTAACATTGAATTGTGTATGGATTTCATGTCAGCAGCATCTGAGACCTTCCTGATATTACTGAATGTATACATTCTCAAAAGGTATTATAGCTTCTCCTCTTCTGATGACATACATTACACATAACACATCATAACAAGAAGAGGTAACAAACTGGCAAAATTTTTAAGTCATCAAGGCAACAAAACATAAGGAATTTTGGCACAGATTCCAAATCTACAGGTTGAAATAATTTTGTCTTCACACTCTTTTGAAGCATAGGAGATCTTATATAAAGCCAGATTAGCACAGCAAGCTAATGTGCATGCATTGGTATTTAAACTGAAAAACTGGACTGTTTTCCTATGGTATTGCAGCATGAAGGCTTGCATGAATCAGTTTATTTCTCCTGTAGTCAGAAAGATATTTCTAAGTAATTCACTTGATAATATTTAGGCAATTTTTTATTAACTGTAAGGTATACGTAAAGAAAAATTCAGCAATGTCTCCACAATTCTCCCCCTCTCCGAAAAGTAGCCAGAAAGTAATAATGTTCAGTGCTAATGTGGATGCAGAGAAATGGGTTTTCATGGATTTGTAGTGGGAGTATAAATTGCTAGAACCATTTTGAAAAATAATCTACTAAAATATCAAAAACCTGAGCAATTCCTAAAGAATTAAAAGTACCCACATACGTGTACAAAGATGAATAACATTAATTATTGAACATTGTTTGTGGTGTTGGAATAAAAAAGAAATTGCACGAATATTTCTTAGGAAAATGGCTGAGTCTATTTAGCAAAAGCATATTATTGGATGCTATACAATCACTAAAATATATGCACTAGATATTTGCACATCAGCCTACCAGAAAGACTCAGACATGTTGCTGAATAAGAAAAGCTAATTAGAGTTCAACACGTGTGGCACATAATCACATTTTTGTCAATCTTCCACCAACAAAAATCTTATGTATGCATACATATATGTGTGTGTATATATATATATGTATGTGTATATATATACATATACATGCATATATATATATATATATGTTTGTGGGGTTTGGGAAACATGGTAAAGGGTTAAATTTCATAATGTTAACATGAATGGCCTTGAGATATATTTTTAAAAATAAAGGGAAAGAAATTTATATTACCATTTTATTCTTAGCCTCAGTTCTGTTCTGTGTTGGAAAGGTCAGGTGGCTCACCACTTTCAGAAGACCTGAATTGTTTTCCTTGAGCTTTCTGATCAATTTTCACTCCTTGGCTCTTGGCAGATGACAGTATTTCCGAATTTAAATAGAAAATACAAACCATTGGCTAGGGACTGCTCATCTTCCTACCCACCAATGTAAAAACTTGTCAGTATTCATTCCTACTCTTTCCATCCATCTCCAAAAGAATAATGGTCTCCTCCCAATCCAAAGCTAATGTCTCCTTCTCTGCCCTGGATTCTACTCCCACTCCCTCTGTTCTTGATTTCAACATTTATATGTCTACCTAAACCTTCCTTTTACTCTGTAAACATCTATAAATCTCTCTCTTTTCAGAAACAAGGCAAATGAACAAATACAACCTCCTTGGACATTGTATCCCCCTCCTTAAATGGTATTCAAATAATTTAATAATCAATATGACACCAGTCATACAAGAGTCTCACTCAGTGCCTGAGGCTCTCTTGGAACTAGGAGTTTCCCTTTAGTCACTGATTTCTGAGAATGTCACTAAGTCCACAGGGGGGTATTTATAAAGTCGGGGGCAGTAACTATCTACCACTTTTTCCATTGCTATTAACTCCCAAATTTTGAAAGTTACATTTTCAAAATTTTGTCAACCAGTGCAGCCATTTTTCATTGTGTACTAGCTGAATCTAATTCTATATATCACTCTATCTCTCCATTTCCTTAACAGCAAAATTCTTGAAATAATAGTCCACAAGACTAGAATTATTATAATCTGCTTAACTTCTATTTATCATTCAGCTCATGGTCTCTAGTTTAATCTACAACACTCCACTACAATATGTCTCTCTGAGGTCACCACTGATTTTCTAATTGACAAAACTAAATTGTACTCTTAAATATGTTTCATAATTGGTCTCTTGCTCCATTTTGTCATTATACATCATTGTACATTATTCTTTCAAGGTTTTCCTTCCACATCTCTCACTGCTCTGCTTTGGTGATTCAAAGGTCATACCATCAGCTTTCTAGATTTTCATTCAAACACTCTCCTGGTTGATTTCATACATGTCCATATTTTTTATGATCACCATGATGTTCAAATTCATAGCTTTGTCCTTCATTTTTCTATTGAAGTTCAGACTCTCAATCCCAGCCTGTCTCTTCTGATTTGTTAGAGTCATCATCCATCTTGAAGCTAGGGTGATCCTGGTTCAGAGTGTGATTACTGTGGCGTAATAATTGCCTAACTAAACTAAAGTTCTAATTATGGAATACTGTTTATTGTACATAAAATGTACGTTACATCAAAAGTTTATATAAAGATTTATCAAAATACAGCTCTGTGCATTGTTTCATAGAGTGCTAGAAAGCCAACAAATTAGGGTTTCTTTGGTATCACTGACTCAAGATTTTGTTTCTTTCTTCCTTTTTTTTTAAATTTAATGTTTCCCCTGTGGCCTAACTGGTTAATGAAGCTTCAAAAGTTCCGGCCATGATCCCAGACTTTAACTTATGCAGAAGAAGCTGGGTCATTAAACTAAAGGCATCTGGAATGAGCACCTTCTCTAACAAGTAAAAAGGTGATCTTGACCCTTAATGTCATTTAGGGAACAACTTTCCTGATTCTCTATAATAGAACCATAATGAGCCACACATGAAATGCAATCAGATTGGAAATTTTGGGTTAGTATTGCTTCCCTGTAGAATGGGATTTTGACAAGCTCCTTTTAATGGAGTTTCTAATAAGTAGTAATTAGACATTTATTTTATTTCTCAGAAAGGTCTGCTAGACAAAAGCAATTTAGGACATTTTTAATTTGCCTCAAGTGTTAGAAAATTCATACATCTTAAAATTCAGTGTACCTCATATCTCAGTTGTACTTTTTAACATCGGAAATCTTTTTCCCCCCCACCACCCAACATCGGAAATCTTAAAACCTTCAATGATTGGAATCATTGACTAAATTATTCTCAGAAACCAAACAACCTGACCGACATAAATGGTTTGAATAAACTATTTTGTTCCAGTCAGCAAAATCTTTCACTTTGGATAAAATGAAGGATTATTAACAATGTGAATTGAAATACGGTGGCAAACAGAAAGGGTTTTTTCTAAACCTAAAACAGAACAAAAAATATACCTCAGATGATATTTAAAAGCTCACTGAAATTTATCTTAAGATTAAATTAACATCTGTATTATAAACTCATCATTAAATACCCATGTTTTCTTACATGTAATTGTCATATAAGAAGAACTAATCTGTAATCAAAATCTATATTTATAATTGAAGCTAATTACTGATAATAAGAAGGGGTACATTCGGGGGAGAATAGATATTTTTATATATGTGGACAGAAGAAAACCTATACTGGCATCAGAGTTAAATTCACGTCCTTGTTTCAGAAACAGAACAAAAAATATGCTTTATTACACATGCAGAAAGTGTTTATAAATATAATGAAAGTGATTAGGGAATAAAAGCTGGACACTTTAATGAAAAGGAATAGAGATCAATTGTACAAAATGTAGTGATTTCCTGAGAAACAAGTCCTTGGACACTGGTGGTTACAATAATTTCCATTTCCTATGCAATAATGTCACTACTTAATATTTTCTAGTTACAACATTAAACAAAATTTTGCTAACGAGCACATATTAACATCAAAAACTTAAATATATTCCTAGTAATTTGTATTTGCTTCCACTCTTCCCCCTTCACTCTCCTACCATCACCACTTTACATGTATTTGTTTTAATCTTTAAAGAAACTACTTAGTAATATGACCTCAGCAGATTAAGATATTAGTAAGTGGTGTGCTTGAGGCACTGAGAAGTTTTAGATCTAAAACATCTATGAGCAACGTCTTCCTTTTGCTCTGTCATAGTATATTTGGGTTAATTTTCTCTGTTTGATTGATGTAATATTTTCATTTTCTAAGGAAGTGAGCAATTGTTTTAAAAATTGTGGGCTTAATAGCAATGAAAAAAGCTGTGTGCATTTTAATTTATTGACTTTAAATTCTGATATTATTGCAATAGGAGTATAAAGTTTCAAGAATACCTTTTACCCTGTCTCATTGTTTACGTTTTGCTCCATTTGCTTTATTAACTCATTTTTTCTCTCTCCCTCATATGTACACTTTAATGTATATTTCTTAAGAACAAGGGCATTCTCTTATTTGACCACACAACAATGTTCACAATCAGGAAATTTAACATTAACTTAATTCTGTCCCAAGTCCTTCCTCCATACCTTTTTCCCCCAGTCAAGGGCACAGGTTACATTGCATGTTTCTTTTGTCCCTTTTACTCCAGACAAGTTTCTCAACCTTTCTTTGTCATTTTTAATATCAAAATTTTTGAAGGTTACAGCCACCGTATTTCTTAGAATCTACCTCAAGCTGAGTTTAACTGTTGTATTCTTATGATTAGAGTAAGTACATCTACTTCTGGGGGGAATATCACAGAAGTGATGTGTGTGCACCCTTCTCAGTGCCTCATCAGGAAGCACATGTTCTCAGTTTGTCCCAATAGTAGTAATAATTTTGATAATTTGATCAAGGCATTGTACACTAAATATACCCACTGCAAAAGTAATATTTCCTTTGGTAATTGATAATTTGTGGTAAAGACTTTGAGACTATGTCAGTATGATGCTCCTCATCAAAGTTTTACCTACTAGTTGTAGCAGGAATTGATCATTCTCGGTTGAATCAATTCCTATTATAGTAGCAACAGTACAGTGACTTTCTAACTTCTTTATGTCAGTTTTGGTTTCTTCACTCTGTGGCTCCCTCCTTTATTGGATCCTCACTCCCTCACTTTTTACCCTCTCTTGTAAAATCAAACCTCATCCAGGAATCCTCATGGCAGTAAGATTGTAGCTTTTGGTTTGAGTTCTAGCCACTTGGTATTATGTGGACTGCGAGCATCCACTGACAAAACACCTCACAAACATAAATCTTACGTAGTAGAATGGTCTCCCTTAAGGGCCACATTCCTTCCAGTCTCTGCTTTCTTCTGGTCATCCTCCTGCCTTAAAATAGCTTTTGAAAGTATTTTCCCTCTGAGTTCATAACTTTTACGTTCAGCTCTGCTGTCAATACTGGAATTGGTACAAAGAGGTCCACTTTTTTTTTTTATTTCAGTCATCAAGAGGAATAATATTCTAGTATTTTTGGTTTATAAAAAGGGCTGGCAACTCTTTTCTTGTTGTGCCAAGAACAGTGTCACACTATGCAGTATAAACACACAACTATGCACAAACTATGCACAAACACATAATTACATTTAATCCTAAAAGCAACATTGGAGATGAGAATAAAAATAAGGCTGAGGGTGGTGTGACGGTGGCTCAGTGGCAGAATTCTCGCCTGCTATGCCAGGGACCTGGGTTCAATTTCAGGGAAAAAAAAAAAAGATCAATCAAAGGTAGGTCACCCTCCATTAGTATTTATCTATTCTACCAACTCTTTTGCTCTCTCACTCTCAGGAAAAAAAAAATCTATCCTAAATATATAATTTGAACATGCTATACCATTAATGAAAATCCATTAAAAAGTGTCATTTAGTGGTTAAGGTCATGGGCTTCTGAGTCAGACAAACCTGACTCTTAGTCCTAAAGGCTCATCACTTACTTATATGTAATTATAAAATCTATAAAAGAAGATAATAGTAATACCACATAAATTGCTGTGAGGAGTAAATGAGATACCTCATGCAGAGTATCCGATGTACACAGTAAGTGTTTAAGAGATATTAGATTTTATATTAACTGTTAAATAGGATTTAATCCAGGATACTAAGGATTTAATCTTCTTACAAAAGAATTAAGAAAACTGTCCCATGACATATTTATTACAGACTTGGTCTATCACAGCTGCATAAATAACCCCAATAACATGAAATGGGAAGGGAGAAGGGAACAAAAATTTATTGGAGGTGTTCTATTTATCAGACTGAGATAGCCATTTTTATATATTATTATAGTTCATTTTACCACACTTTGTAAATATGACTTTCATTTTTACAAATGAAAAGATTAAATCTTAAACTTAACCATTACTATAAACTATTAAATGTGTCAAACAGTATTAGAATCCTACTTATCCTAATGTACTTCACTTCCCTGTGTTGCAAAATTGGATAATTATAAATCTATAGCAGGCACTAAATCTTTCAATATTCTGATTATGGAAAAAAACATCTGTCTGGTGTTTAAATGCTTCCTGGACTTTCTTTCCCTAGTTACTCTCCACCTATGTCCCTTAACTTAATGTCCTAATTTTCTTCCTTCAAAAATGTGTGCCAACATAATATAATCATCACGATCCTTCCACTTTTCTCTTCATTCATTTATTTCAAATTTATTGGGCTGATTTCAAAACTCAGTTTTATGATCCTCAAAAATCTTTCACATAGCATATAATCACATATTCTACTGTTCTAGGCATTGAGAAGAGTAAATTAGATTGATACAATCTTATCCTCTCCCTGAAAGCTTTAACTGCATTGGTTTTATTAAATCACACATGACCACTTACTGTTTTACCCAGATAATGCATTCTGTACTAGACAATGATTCCAGGTGGTCTTGAAGAATGATCTCAATTAGAACATTTTGCAGAATGCTCAAGACCATATCGATATTTCAAAGTAGTTTGGCCATTAGGAAAATGGTTTAGAAACAGAATGATAAATGTCAGCTATTATATGTAAGATTATAAATATTAGTTCTGAAAATATTGGAAAGACTGGCTAAGCAGAATTGGAACAGCAATCAAATAAGGAGATGGGGACACAGTTATATATAATGATAATGGGAGAAGTGATTATGACTTTGGTTTATACTAAAAAATACTCATTCTTTTATTTTTATCCAAATAAAAATCCACACTTTTATTTGGACAGGATAGTGGAGGATGGACTTACTTTATTTTGCTTTCTTATGAAGCCATGCACTTGGTAGAATTTGGATAATAATTTTTAAAAGATTAATGATAAAAATGAACCATCCAGACCAACTTTCAAAATTTAAAGAGACACAAAGAAGATAAATTCTAGACAGGAGCACAAAGAAACTACTTCTGGTCTCAGCTCTGCCTCTAAAATCTGATTCCTTGACTAAGTCAAGGTATAAGCATTGATTTAATGTCTTACATTCTTCAGTTATTGTACTTTAATTTATGCTTTATATTTTCTTGGGAGAAATTAATTATCTGTCAGGGCACTGTTTGCTTGTGAAAACTGCATAGTAACTCTGGAAGAAGGCAGTAGGAGAGTTCATAGATGTCTTTCTCAAATCACAAATGAAGAACAAGTATATAGTCTCCAGACATCTCTTCATTAAAAGTCATTCACATCATTGACAACCATAAGCCTTCAGTCATCAAATTGAGGTTTTCTATAGCACTGAGTCCCTGATTCATTTGTTAGGAAAAGATGGACAGTGATGTCTAGATTGTGCCTTAGTTTCCCAGATGATCTT
The DNA here is from genome assembly GCA_004026745.1 of Myrmecophaga tridactyla. Lineage (NCBI taxonomy): Eukaryota > Metazoa > Chordata > Mammalia > Pilosa > Myrmecophagidae > Myrmecophaga > Myrmecophaga tridactyla. The sequence continues at coordinate 14,664 of PVIY010007788.1, read as the reverse complement.
GAATATCATACAATGGGTTGGGATAAACAAAAGGCAACAGGAATTTATTGGCTCATGCTTCCAAGGCTAGAAGCCTTGCTTCCTCCCAGGGTCAGTAGTGTTCTGGTGTTGGCTTCCAGCAGTCTTTGGCGTTCACTGGCTTCCACCTCTGCTTCTCATCATATGGCAATGCCCTCTCCTTCCTCTTTAGGGTTCTGTTGACTTATGGCTTCCAGTTCCTCCTGCTTGGCTTTGTCTGATTATGTCTGAGTTTCTTCTTCTTATAAAGGACTCCAGTAATCCAATTCAAGGCCCACCCTCATTCATTTGAACTATATCTTAACTGAAAATAATACTTCCGGAGATCCTATTTATAATGGGTTCACATTCACATGAATGCAAATTAAATTTAATAGCATGTCTAAATTGGAGTACATAATTCAGTCTACCACAGGTGCCAATGAATTTCCACACTTTTATTTGGAAAGGATAGTGGAGGATGGACTTAATTTATTTTGCTTTCTTATGAAGCCATGCATATAAAAAAGGACAAGTTCTGGATGATATAAAAAATAAAACATCAGACTTCATACTTGAATGTACTTTATTTGTGAATGTTATCAGTGTGGCAAACTATAAGCAAATTATTAGAGTTACAAGATAGTCCTAAAATCCCATGTAAATTTTTTTTTATTCACTAGGGAAAATAGATAATTACACAATCAAAGAAAATATTTTCTATTTTTGCATTTGTCTGACATATTATGCCCTGATTTTTTGCTTTAATTCTCCCCACAAAAAATACTTTTAGATTTTCTTAGGAGAAATTACTGCTCTGCCATTCAGTCGAATTGATCACCAGACTTTATATTTCAAAAATTTAGGCCAATAACCACTCATAGCCACAGATACAAAAATCCTTTAAAAATATTAATAAATTAATTGCAGAAAACTATGAAAGAGATCATATATAATGTGTATGGATGAAAGTTAGTTAGCTTTAGATTCTCAATTAGTATAATTAATCATATCAAGAGATTAGAGGAAGTCACATGATCATTATAATAGGTGAAATAAATGTATCTGAAAAGTCAAATCCATATATTTTAGAAATTCTTAGAAAACTAAAAATAGAAGAGGATTTCTTTTATCTGACATAAGATATACAAAAATCTGATGCAAAACTTACACTTAGTGGTCAATATTTAAAACTTTCACTTTGAGTTTAGAATCAAGAGAAGCAAGACCATTATCTCCACTTCCATTCAAGATTGTAGAAAGTCTTAGATAATGCAGCAAGGAAAGGAAAATAAATAAAATGTATAACATTGGAAAAAAATGAAAAATCTGTGTTTATGCCCAGATAACACTACTGTACATGAAAGAACTTACAGGTAAATTTCTAGAATCAACTAACAAGTTCAATAAGGTTGATGAGTACAAAACTGGCATACAAAATCCAACTATACATAATCCATGCATTTCCCAAGCAAATATACAAAAAGCAAAACAAACAAAAAAACCAACCAAACAAAAATTCAATAAATGCTGCTGCAATAAGGGGATACTCACATGGAGAAAGAATGAAATGTGACTCCCTCCATACCGCATACAAAAAAAGTCCAACTACTTTCCTATATATCAACAATAGTTAGGAAAATAACATTTTAATTAGTTACAATAGCATAAATCAATACAATTTAAGTTACTGGAAAAATTATAAACAGATATTGAGAATCTTTCTGAAAAAATTATATAATTTTATTGGAGAACATTAATTTGGAGTAAATAATCAAGTTACAAATCATGATCACCGTCTGAAAGTTGAAACGTTGTAAACATATCAATGTAAAGTTATTCCAACCAACTCCAACAAATTTGATTGAATTTGATGAACTCATTTACATATGGAATTGCATGGGTCAAGACATGATGTTCTAGTTTGCTAGCTTCTGGAATGCAACACACCAGAGATGGATTGGTTTTAATAAAAGGGGATTTATTTCATTGGTTCTTCATATTAAAGGTAGCTAACTTTCAACTGAGGTTCTTGCTTATGTGGGAAGGCACAGGATGATCTCTACTGGCCTTCTCTCCAGGCCTCTGGGTTCCAACAACTTTCCCCGGGGTGATTTTTTTCTGCATCTCTAAAGGCCTGGGCTGAGCTGTGAGTGCTGAGGTGAGGTATGCTGAGCTGCTTGGGCTGTGCTATGTTGAGCTCTCTCATTTAAGTACCAGACAACTAAATCAAACATCATTCATTGCAGCAGGCACTCCCCCTAGCTGACTGCAGATGTCATGAGCAACAGATGAGGTTCACGTGCCATTGGCTCATGTCCACAGCAACAGAACTAGGCACCTTCACCTGGCCAAGTTGACACCTGAACCTAACTATCACACGTGAGAAGAAAAAGAACAAGGTTGGTGTTCAAACAGATACACATACTTATAAAGCTCTAATAATTCACAAACTATGATACTGGCACAAGGATAGACCAATGGAACAGAATAAACAGACCCAATTATTTATGGACACTTGATAAATGAGACATTTACCACTACAAAGCAATGGGAATAACAGACTTTGCAGAAAAATGGGAACCAATTTAGAAAGAAAATAAAATAAATTGGATTTACATAGTCCTGTATATAAAAATCAATTCTAGGTTCACGTATGCATAATACTTTGAGAAAATCATGTAAGATTTTAATTCTTTGATTCCCTGGAATAAGTATACATCTTTTAAACACAAAAAGCATTAACTCTGCACAAAATAATATAGCTGGATCTTACAAACATAATAATGAGCACTAAACGTCGGAGAGTAAACAATACATACAATATAACACCATTCATATAATGTTCAAAAACTATTTAAGGAGCATACATAAGTGGAAAATAGTTGTTTTTAATTGCAAGGGAATGATTTCCAGTGAAAGTCAGGATATTGGTTACATATAGGGAAACAAAGGAGTTTGTGATCTGGCATGAGGCTCTTATTTCTAGGTGAAGATGATTCTACAATGTTGACAACATTCTATTTTCTGACTTAATGGTGTTTACATGGTGGTCACTTTATATTCAATCATTAAATTTCACATATATATTTTCTACTGTGTGTCATGCGCTATGTGTATATATGCTATAAAACAAATCTTCAAATGGCTTCAAGCAAACTTAGTTGCTTCCTCTTCTTGTTTCTGAAACATCCCGCACTTATAACTATTATAATTTATGACTGTGTCATATCATGATGAGTTTAGATGTCATTGCCCACTATGTCATTGCCCTTGAAGGAATACATCCTTTCCAATTTTGTATCTCTAGTGTCTTGCAGAGAACTTAGCTTTTGATGGCAGTAAAACATCATATAATGAATGATTGATCTTATTATGGCTATCTCCACCAGTGTGATGAGACAAAGCATCTTCATTATTTTTCTATCTCATACTTTTCCATATGCAATCTTATGTATAGCATTTAGACTTGTAGCTATGACCACATTTATGTAAAAATGTTCTTATTACGGTCATTTTAATAATGGCATTTATGTTTATTAAGTATGAATACTCTTAACAAATAGAACAAAAGAGTTGAGTGCTATTTCCTTCTTTGTGAAGGCTGATGTAATATTGGTTTTAGTATGATCTGTTGAAAGATGATATGGCCCAGCAGTTGTACTATACACAGCCACTGGACATTCTGGTACACAACAACCAACAAATAAAAAATTTACAGATCCACACAATATGGAGCTTGTCTTCAAATCACCCTCCACCCTTTAAAACAAAATTGTTTTAGAATGAAAACTAAACAACTTAAATATGATATTTTACATCAATTGAGTTAGGTAATGTTGTTCCCTAGATACTAATTTCCAGTGCCAGACTGCACAATGTATTCTAATAATTTATACCTGTAATCAGGATACCATAATGCCATTTTAAGTGAAATTTCCCTTAACGATTAAAAAATCACAAAAGTACATATAAAAAATGAAATAACATTACCCCAATCAGGATTATAAACATAATGAACATAAAATCTAATCGTAGATTTAAAAAATTAATGAATAGTTCACATAAACCAGAAAGAAAACTAGTCATAAGAAAATGAAAAATACATACAAAAAAGTTCTTTGTTACAAAAAGTATTGAAGGAATGGGGGAGTTTGCAGAATTTTATTTGGGGTGGCTTAGGGCTAACATTGATCAGTAGAAGTTCAATTACAGTGAAGTTCAAGTATTTTACAAAAACTTGTGATCCTCAATAGATTCACTAAATGATTCCAGGAAATAAGCATGAAGCCTTCCATCAGGACCTTTTGTTTTTTTCAACCTCTCTTTTCATTTCAAAATACTTTTAAAAAATTGACATAATTACTATAGAACTCATCAGGTTATACTGGATTTTCCAAATGTTTAATAAATGCATATCCTCTTCCCCCATAACATTTCTCAATTCCAAAAACTGGTATCATGGATCCTTAGGCATGCATTCGACACCTAAACAGGTTTAATATTCTGGGAAAAAACCTCCTTGCATAATTATCTTCTTATCCCATCCAGTGCAATGATGCCATCTACAGACTAGATTGCACATTTCCACTAGCTTCTATAAAACGATTCAAAATAAATGCCATAAAGAAGTATTCCCAAAGATGTATTTTTTACCCTGATTCTCTAAAATTTTTTACCCTGATTCTCTAAAATTTATTTTTCTTAGGCTACAATAAATTGAAAAAACAATTAATTCCAGTTACGTACCATGGAAGTGCTATGTATAATCTATACATTTATAATCACTGTGTCTAAACACAGAACAATGTGTTTTGAGCTGGCATTACATTTTGGCCTTTTGAGAGAAACTAAAAAGTAAAATGTATTAGGTACATGATATGGGATTTCCCACAAAGTGCTTTACATTATGCTGTAATTCAAAATAAACACAAATAAATAATCAGAATATAATTACTTCCTATGATATGTAGACTTTGCAAGGAAAAATAATTTAAACTGGAGAAAGAATCATCACCTATAATTCTTGTAAACCATCTGTTAATGCATTCATTTAACAGTTTAACAAATAATTACCCAATGCCTGCCTTGTGTAAGTCATGGGGAGAGGAAATATAAATGTGAACAAGACAAACTCAGTCCTTGTCCCAAAGAGCTTATCATAACGGAAGGATGTGTGCTGAGAGGCAGTGCAGCCAATACACAAATGAATTGCAGTATTCATCATTAAATATTTACTAAGTGAAGCCTTTTCTGGTGATCTTAGTCCTTATTGATCCCTCCCTCTGATCTCTCTAAGGACCAAAGCACTTCCATTGTGTAGTAAATTTGAGCTAAGTTTCCAAAAGAATGGGGCAACGTTATCTACTCCTTTGTGATCTTGACAAAATCAAGTATAGTACTTGAACAATTATTTCATGATAAATAACATACTTCGTGATGTGCTGGTGGTAGTAGACGAATTGGGATGAAAGAAAGAAGAATAAGAAAAAGGAGTGGAGAAAGAGAAGGAAGAAAGGATGTAGTTGGGAAAAAAGAGGGTCTCAATTGAATCATTTTTTGACTTTATGAAAAATAAAACATTTCTAACTCAAGAAACATCAATTCTATTTAAGTGGAAACTGAGCTTGTATGGTGGAAAAATACAGATCCAGATGGAGGAACGACTCTGTTTTAGTCTTGAGCAAGAAATTGGGACCCATGCAGGGTGGTGAGGCAATCATGGAGCCAGAGATGAACATCTTTGACAGCAACCGGAGGATGTGTTGCATCAAACTCACTAAGGACTCATAATACTCAGATTTTCATTACTTTGGGATAGAATATTTATGTGTCCATGGGGCTGGCACACTGCTTATTACACCATGTATAATATGTTATGAAAATACAAAAAAAAAAAAAGAAGAAGACTTCAAGGAAAGAAAGGAGGGCATGGAGGTAAACAAAGTTACATTGCTTTGACTCAATTATTTACCAATGCATGCCCTGGGTTTCCGTGGTCTTTTTGTTTAATGAAGTTGGTGGCTTTCTAGTAATTCTACTGCACTCTAATTTGTGCTGGTCTTTTAAAATCAGTATTGAAGGCAATTGTTAATTTCCATGCCTGGCCCTTAAATAGCTCTTTAAACAGTAATGTCTATACTGTTCTTGAAATCTTCCAAACGCATGCCATGGAGAAAAGTAGTCCCCAGAACAGATATTTGCCATCCTGACGTATAATGACATTCAGACAATCAATAGAATAACAGTAGAAAGTAAGCACTCAAAAATGACTATATTCAAGCTAGAACTAAGAATGAATTTTAATATTATATTGGACAAAGGCCATACACTATGGTATCAGGATCCTTTGTCCATATACAGTTTTGAAGCTGGTTTTAAAAGTCAGTAATGGAAGAGAAAGAGCTAGACACAAACCTGCATATAGATTTAGAGATATTTGGAGTTAGGTACATATATAGATAGATATAATAGAATTTCAAGAGTACTTAGAATTATTTCTGAAAGCTATTTTTTTTCAAAAAAGGCTGTGAGTAATTATTGGCATCTGAGCTATTATAAACATAGTTACGAAACTTGAAAAATGTCAAAATATAATTCTTGGATAAGAAAGTACATATTGTTGAAATATAAGTTAATGACAAGATTGGGCTGTATTTCAATAAAAATAGGCTAATGGCTGGAGTGAAGAAAAGGGAAGATACAGAAGTAATCTAAGTTTATTTTCTTATTTATATATAATAAATCAATTCTGTTTTATTAATAATATTTTTGATTTATTAATTTATTTAGCAAATAGTGATTGAGAATCTTCTATGTGTCAGTACCTGGCTCAGTGCTGATGTTGCAGAGATAAATAGACAAGTCTGGATGCCTACCTCAATGTGTTCATAATCTAATTAAAAAAACAGATTGTTTTTAAGGTAAAAATAGTTAAAGGACATGAAGGTAACATGTCTAACTTAAAAATCACTATAAGGAGAAATTGGTAAGAAAATTTAAGCAATTTTCAAAAGATAGAAAAAAGATAAAAAGGGATACAGGGAAGTAATAAGACTTCACTAAAATTGAAAATTAAGAGTATTTTTAAAAATACCGATGCAAATAAGCAGAATGATACCAATCAGAATTTGTGGGGAAAAAATAGTGATAAGGATACACCCTACAGTGCACCTGTCAAAACGTACAGAATATTTTGTGAACCTATACTCATAGAAAAATAATATTTTAATAATGACTAATATTAAACTAAATAACCTAACCATTCAATCTAAGAAAAAATCAATACTATATGTAGTAAAATACAATAGTTTTATAATCCAGAAAAATAATAAATAATACATATTTCAAAACAGTATTGCTTTAGTCTTTGTGGATTATGAGTCACATAAGAAATGTATATTTCAACCATGACTTTTCTAAAACCAGATATGAATATGTGGTTCTTTCTTAGTTCAGTTGCAAGGAAATATCTTTCTTTCCCTCAAATTTGTAGGTATACGATTTTTTAAAAACTTCTCTTATAGTACAATATAATATATATACAAAGCAAAGAAATAAAAAAAGCAATAATTTTCAAAGCACACTTCAGTAAGTAGTTACAGGATAGATCCCAGAGTTTGTCATAATCTACCATTCCATCATCTCAAACTTTTCCTTTTAGCTGCTCCAGAACACTGGAGATTAGAGGGAATTTTTTCAAATCATCAAAGGTAACTTTTTCTTTGTGAAAAATAACATATATGCAAAAAAGCAATAAATTTCAAAACATATCACAACAATTAGTTGCAGAACAGATTTCAGATTGGTATGGGTTATAACTCCACAATTTTAGGTTTTTACTTCTACCTACTCTAAGATACTGGAGACTAAAAGAAACATCAGTATAATGATTCAGCAATCATACTCATTAGTTAAATGCTACATTCTCTGTATAACTCCACCATCACCTTTGACTTTTCTCCCACTCTTTAGAGGTATTGGGCTATGCCCATTCTAACTTTTTCATGTTGGAAGGGGATGTTGACAAAATGGGATAGAGGGATGAAACTAGTTGATGTTCTAGATAGGCTGTTCCCTCTGTATTTCCCGGATATACCTGGTCCAGAACCCATCTGGAGGTTGTAGGTCTCTGGAAAGTTACCCTACTGCCATGGAACCTTTGCAGAATCTTATACAATGTCCTAGGTGTTCTTTAGGATTAGTAGGAAGGGTTTTGGTTGGGGGTTGCCAAGCTATGATAGGTAGCAATGTCTACCTGAAGTTTGCATAAGAGTGACCTAAAGAGTAACCTCTCAACTCTATTTGAACTCTCTCAGCCACTGATAATCTTATTACACTTCTTTCCCCCCTTTTGGTCTGGATGGCATTGTAGATCCCATGGTGCCAGGGCCAGGCTCATCCCTGGGAGTCATCTCTCACACTGCCCGGGAGACTTCAACCTTTGATGTTATGTCCCACTTAGGGGGTAGGGCAATGATTTCACTAACAGAGTTGGGCTTAGAGAGAGAGGGGGGCCATACCTGAGCAACAAAAGAGGTCTTCTAGAAGTAACTCTTAGGCATACCTATAGGTAAGCTAAGCTTCTCCACTATGCACATAAGCTTCACAAAAGCAAGCTTCAATTCAAGGGCTTGGCCTGTTGATTTGGGTGTCCTTAATGTTTGACACAGGGTCAGGGGTTTACCCGGTGGTAAAGTTTAATAGTTTCATATTTTCTTACCCATCCTTCAGGGGGCTTTGCCAATTCTTTTTGATTATCTGATTAATATACTCTGAGAAGTATCCAGGCATTACTTTATGCTATAAAATTAAAGGCTCTCATTCTTACTCTGGACTCCCTGTGTTAGGATTATTTAAATGATCTATCCAGACAGGTTGAGTTAGATTGTGTGCTACAAAATTTAGGTTCTGGACAAAATAAACCTTTCTTCTCTTGGTCTCAGAGTGGATGAGGTTCTAAAATACAGACAGTGTAGTCCTTACCACTGTATTCTGAATCACCTTTATCCTGACATGATCAACTTCATTCTTATCTCTAAGGTTATACATATATAAAATAGCCTCTCAAACTCCAGAAATAACAATTACTGCTTCAGATTAAATATTACTGATCTGAAATCTTACAATCTAAGCCTCTTTTCTTATAAGTATTTTCTTAATGAGACCATACAATATTTGCTCTTCTGTTTCCGGCTCACTTTGCCTTACCAAATGTCCCACAGGTTCATTCACAATGTTGCATGCCTCACAACTTTGTTCCTTTTTGTAGCAGCACAATGTGCAATCATCTGTATCACTGTCCTTAGTCAATTTACTTCTCAGTCAGTGCATCCTTCAGCCACCTCCATTCATTGGACCTCATGTACAATGTCCAAAGTTAACAGTTCATCAACACTGTTCATTTTAGATAATTCCATTGTTCCCAAGAGAAAGATAACCAACAAATACCTTACCAAATAGAAAATCCAAACTTCTCCTTAACTCTTGTCCTTCCTCCCATTATTCACCCCTGGTGTTGCTGTGGTTCTGCTAACATTTTCCTGTTAAACACAGCCCATAGCATGCTACAGCAGGTTCCCCTAAACCCCAAATTTATATACTCTTTGTATGAGATTCATACGTTTACAGTAGTTCATGCAAGAACTCATTTACAGTTAAGGTCATTAAAAAAAAAAACAACAGCCTTATTCTGGATTATTTCATCAAAATCTGTCTAAATGTTGATAGGATTTAACTTTTTAATTTATTTATTTTATTTATTTATTTATTTTACATGGGCAGGCACCAGGAATCGAACCCGGGTCCTCTGGCATGGCAGGCAAGCATTCTTGCCTGCTGATCCACCGTGGCCCGCCCAAGGTTTAACTTTTGTGGGAAGCACTATTTCAGTTGTTGAATTAGTTAAACCCCAAAAATCTCTAAATATTTTTATTAATTCCATTTTTAAAATTAATTAGGTTATTTGTAATTGCAATTTCTTGCACTCACAAAGAGGATTTATTGGGAGAAATTTGAATAAGGCCTGGGCTTGGCACCTTTTCTATACATCCCCCTTTAAATCTAATACTTGCCAAACCTCATCTGCCCTCTCCTCCCTGCACACCCACCCCCGACCTGTAAAACATGTGTGAGGACGCTTGTGTTATTGACCCAAGTGGCTTCTGGATTACCCAGGACTAACCCCTCCTTGGCACCGACTGCCTAACGGAAGAATGCTGTTCTGTTCTGCCAGTGCTCTTTACTCTGGTGAGGTCTGGAGGTTCTTGCTGTCATGCTAAACAAGAGTCTGAGACTTGGCAGCCCAAAGCAGGCTGCCTCTGTAGCACACACAGCAGCAGAAAGCTTGGCAGCTAGTCAAAAGCTAATGAAAATTTCAAAGGTACAAAGCTCCTCTCAGAGCACCAGACAAGCAAGAAAGCTTTCAGTAAGATCTTAACAGGTGCATCAAAGTAATCCCAATGGGGGTGGGGCGGGGGGGAGATGGGGTGGAAGGCTTCTTGGCCTTCACAAAAAATAAAATTATAAAAATAAACAAAACCCCTTCCAATATTAAACAAGTATAAGAGGATCAATACAGAACTGTACAAACTACAAGAGGTCATCATATAAGCTAGTTTTCAGGTTTAAAGAATAAGTAGCAGATCTGGAGATTGAAAGCCCTCATTTTTAAATTTCTGCCTAAGTTACAGAAATGTGGCAGCAATAATCTCACTTTGGTCTTAACTTAGATAAAATATATTTTTAACAAGTAAACATGAAAAAAACAATAGACTATTTTTGAGCTCTATACTTCTAGACAGCAATCCAGAGAGGTCAAAATTTTTACACCAATATATTCTTAGAGAAAGTGACAGAAGGAATATAAACAAGAGGTGACTCTCTTACCTCTGTCTCCATTTCTGCTAAAAATTCAGTAATTGAGATTTAACAGTTAACAGAGATGGGAAAAGCTATCTATCCCATCAATTTGCTGGCAAACATGAAAGAAATGCTGAAAGAAGCAATAAACTACTGACAAGAACATGAATGACAGCAAATTGTGGAATGTTAGACAATATACTTAAAAATGAACATGTACTGGAAGAAACGCCAGAATTAGAAGACGACAAACAGGGACTCAATATCAATTCACTCACTAGATTTAAGTTTGGGCAAATTCTCTAAGCCTTCTGGACCTTTGTTTTCTTATTTGTAAAACAGAAGTAATAATACATGCTCTAACCACCTCACAGATTTGTTATAAAGAATAAACTAGTTAATATACATAAAATTGCTTCATAAATATTGAAACATTACATATACATGTAAATATACACATACATATATATTATTCTTATAAATCATATTTTGAGTTTTCATCTTTTTTCACATTCCCAACAGTGTTCCTGCCATTTATTCTATAGTTCCAAAACAACAAAAATTCATGTATTAAAAAAAGGGAATGTGACTATAGAAGGTACAATTTCACAGTTCAAGGAAATAAGACAGGAAGATTTAATAGACTCTAAAACAAAGACTTTTTTTATTTACAACCTGGATTTTTACAAATATTAGTCTGTGTCTGTGCTAATTTCACAGTAGGTAGGGCATTCATAATAATTTTCTTCATTGAAACTACAGATTTTGTCTGTACACCCATAAATAAAGCTTTCAGGTATCCTCTACTTTATTTACAGTCTGCCTGAATATATTTTGTTTCACTGGACTCAGCAAGCTGTCTCAGAGACTCTGATATGATTCATTTACAATGCAGCTCCACGCTGTGGTTATACTGAGAAAGTGTTCTGAGAATTAAATTGTCTTTGCTGTGATATCATAACATCATTCAGGAAAGATGTTATTGATGTGCAACTATCTTTTAAAAACAGATTCATATGCATATCTGCATTCAGGGGCTTTTTAATATGATTATTTAATGTAGCCCACAGTTTACTGAATACAAATTATGACTTCGTTTTACCCAAAGAAGCATTTTATTCAGGGTAATATGTACCAGAAAAATGTTGTCTATTATCAAATTTTTAAAAAGAAGTGATCTCCCCAAAATACTCTAAAATATGAAGCTTCTTTCTGCTTATGATTTTAGATTAGTAGTGGTTATGAAATAGAGTGGATAGTAAATGAATGGTTGTTATAATAAGACATCCTGCACCAGTTAAAAAATTATCTCTAATAGTGCATTTAGGTGCTCCCATTTTCTCCAAAAGACTACCTGTATTTATTTTCTGTTAATAAAAACTTATTCACCATTATATAATATCATTGAGAAAAATGTTTTGTATGACTACAAATCTAAAAACCCAGTTTAAGAATAGATTATATGAAAATACTAAAATCAAAGAAATACCTAAAAGAAAAGTAGCACTATCTTTTATGTTCAGCAGCTAAAATTAGTTTAATTACTATTACTTTTCCAGAAAAAAAATTGAAATAGTTTGCATATGTTAGATGTCTTCAGGACAACCACTAATAACTATTGAGAAATAAAATTAATTTAAGGGTCAAGATATTCAAAGAGTTAAGTTTTTTGTCTGGATTCTACTAGCACCCAGACTACAAAAATTTCTGAAATTGGTAATTTTACTTTAAAGAAAGTTATGATGATTTGAAATTCTTTGAAATTTAATGGAGGCAGCCCCTAGTTAGAGTTAATCAATATTTTCCATTCATTTTTTGAATGATATTGTTAAAAACGTTAAAATCTTTAGGATATTCGAAAATATATATTTTTGTGATTATATAAGATCTCTGTCATTTTAAAATAAAAAAATTAGGAAAGTGTTTCTTTTACCTCACTATTAAGTTATAAAAAGTTAATGCTAATAAATATATTTAAAAAACCCTTCTTTGGAGTAAGTATTTTCTTTGTTGCATATTGTAATCATTTCATATGCTATCAAATATTATATTAGAACATGCTTTAAAATTTGTATAAAATAACTTATTGTATGACCTAGCATAATTGTTTGATCATTTATCTACTATTAGACATAGAGTATCTGCTCCATTTTTTTGTTTGATTATCCTATAGGGTACATGATAGTTATTTGTACTATGAAAGGATTCTTATTCTATTTATATTTATTATGTTCCTCTACTAAGCCAGGGTCTTCAAGAAATTAAATTATAGTAGATTTAAAACAGGCAATCAGTTTTAACTAAATTGATTCATGGTTCATTATTGCTGTATAACTTTGGATTTAAAGTTTTTAAATTTCTAAACCTTGTAGCATGTTACACAAGTCCCATAAGATATCAATACAAAAATATTTTGTTGCAAAAATGTTCAGAAACAAAGTGAACTATGGAATCCATCCCAAAGGATTCAATGCACATTGGCTTATTAATTGCCAGTTAGTGTTTTTTAAAAGATATATCATCTCCAAAACTATGTGAACTTAATTTTCCTTGTTGCTTCTCTGAATACCTCTCAAAACAAATGTTGGAAAAAAATATGTTATATGATTGATCTTCCATGTAGTTGACCTGCCTTTATATTCTTGTTTATAATGTTCAGCTTATAATGTTCAATCCATTTAACAATTGTGCTTTTATTATTGGTCACTAAAACGTAACAATAGATTGCCATTCTTTAAAAATATGACTATCATCACTAGTTTAAGATCAGTCTGGCCAGTGGACACTAGATAACAACTGGCAGGGATGTAACATGGTGAGCTTTTAGATTACTTAGGAATCAGAAGGGCAAGGCATCAGCAGAGACAGATTGCTGGTACTCACAAAATTATTTTCCTAAGATTAAGGATGCCTTGCTCACTAATATCTGATTGAGGGCTTTCACAACCATTTTCCTAGAAAAGAAATCCCTCCATTGCAATGTATTTCCCTATGTACGTGTGTGTGAGAGAGTGTATGTTCATTTCCAATTTTAAATTACCTATTAATTTTTAATAATAATCTCTTCTTTCCACATCTAATAAACTTTAAATTATTTTTTTATTTGAAAAGGACATTTGGGGTGATGATAGCCTGCCTGTATCAAAAGAGGCAAAAACTTGATTCTCAAAATTTGGTGGGATAATCACGTACACTTGTTGAAAATTAAGATAACTAGGTCAACTCGCAAGGATTCTGATTAGTTAGGTTTGTAGTTGACCCTAAAAGTCTATAGTCTTAATAAACTCTAGATTAATCTGATATCCGTTGGTCTGAAAAGCAGGTTTTGAGAAGCATTGATCTGTTGCAAAAGTAATACATTTTTTGAACGCTAAAAAATTCATTGAAATGCTATTACAAATACTCCCACAAAAGGGGTTCAAATAAAAATGTTCATGGTGCTGGTTTGAAAGGATGTATGTCCTCTAGAAAAGCCGTGTTTTAATCTAAATCCCATTTCATAAAGGCAGAATAATCCCTATTCAGTACAGTATATTTGAAACTGTAATCAGATCATCTCCCTGGAGATGTGATTTAATCAAGAGTGGTTGTTAAACTGGATTAGGTGACGACATGTCTCCACCCATTTGGGTGGGTCTTGATAAGTTTCTGGAGTCCTATAAAAGAGGAAACATTTTGGAGAATGAAGGAGATTCAGAGCAAGCAGAGCAGAATAACATGGCCACGAGAAGCAGAGTCCCGCGGCCAGCGACCTCTGGAGATGAAGACGGAACATGCCTCCTGGGGAGCTTCGTGAAACAGGAAGCC